>QOVD01001154.1:0-13869 GCA_003521225.1 Tuber microsphaerosporum
CTCATACCCTTGAGTCACACGACCTCATGACTCGTAGCGAGTCATGTGTGAAATCCATCAGCTGACTTCTAACAAGTCAACTGCGCAATATACCTGAACCAATCATAATCCAAACAACAAGTCATGTGCGCAACTCGCGTCACATGAGTGAAACCCATGACTCGTAATGTGAGTCATGTGCGAAAGTTCATAAATCATATGACCACAATCGTAGTCATGTGAAAAACATCAACCAATAACATTATAACGATGACATCGCGAGTGCGAGTCATGTGAAACAAATCACAAACCTATGACGTATAACCATGCGTCATGTGAAACCATATTCCTCGCTTAGTCAGGTTTGTGACATGCACTCAAGCAGGAGTTGCTGATGCTGTGGCTGTTACAAGAGATAGCAGTAGATATACAGCCCCAAGTTCTTTGCTACATTCGGCTCTGAAGGGGTTCAAGCCCCTGGAGATGTTACCATCATCGAATTTGGCAACAAAGCTAGTGATTGTTACGGGGCGGTGCGGGGCAGATTTGCACTCGGTGGCTCCGCATTTACCGGGCCTGGGGGGTAAATTATACTAGTCCTCTCCACCCTGTTCCCCGATTGGAGCCTGACCCCCGCTTTCTTCCAATAAAATTTGACTGGGACTGATTAGGGGTATGGGCTGGGCGGGGTGATTGGAGCAGTTAAATCCTAAAAAACTGCTGCGCCCTCGGCCAGCAAGCGGGCTGGGGCGCAGAATTTTGGCAGCGGCCCATATGTTTTGGGGCCCCAGAGGCCATGTAAGGAAGGCCAAACAAGGCTGCGCACTCACGAGATGTGATCATAGATGTTTCACTGTTTCGAAATCAGATTATCAGCTGTCATAAAACTCTCCAGGAATTATATGGCCTGGACTGGAGTGAGGTGGAAGATCTTCTTGGTATGCTTCTTGATTCTGTTATGACGGCAATCATAATTTGTCTTTCTGATCTAGGATCCTTGTAGAATACGAAACGATTGTTCTAGTATTGAACAAGCATGCAACTCGTCTCTCCTGTACTCCCCACTTTCGTCCTCTCCTTAAGTGGACTACAGAAATGGAATTCCGGCAGCTGCTGGACTGGTTTGAAAATGCAACTGTGGATTAATTGGAAGAATTCCTTCTTGATATCTTTCAAGACACCCCACCCCAGCTTTTGTCTCCCCACATTAATTGTCTTTAACTTTGTCCTGAATGGGGTGAATATCCCCCACCTCTTGATCACAATTCATTTTTATAAGTCTTTGGGGCTCTGACTTGGTTTGCTCTAGAGCTAGATTTTCAATTGAGCTTGATTTTGTTTTCCTTCCATCTCTTTTCTTCAACTATTTCATGAGGCAAGCGTGAATCGATTCAGGACTTGAACCTGTCTACTAACACATGAAGGGAATACTTGTAACAAACATTCATCCTCAACATAGAGCCTAGATAGACCAAGTTTTCAATTTGGCCTCCCTGCACTATGCTTTCGTCCATTTTTGTATGCCTCTTTCTCCTGTTGCCTTCGGCCTGCTTAACTCCCACTCCAGCTGGACCTCCTAGCCATAGGTAGGAAAAAATGTGCTGCAAACAATTGGTTTTGATAGTGAACTTGTACCGTGGCCCCAGATGCTGTAGAGTGATGTCTGGAGTGTATCCTCTTACGAGACACCTGAATTCACCTTCGCCCCACTCTCGACCGTCACTTCCGGGGGAATGTTGTTTCCACCCGCTTACGGCCTTGGATAGCCAATACTGCTTTCCCGTGTCCCCCAACTCCCAGGTACGGAATGCTTGTTCCTCTTGGCCTTGTATAATGTTCTTTACTAACTATGTATTAATTTTCTAGATGGTGACAGGCCTTGTTGTTTGTGAGGTTGATGGGTGTTCGAATCGGAGGAGAGAGCGTTTCCGAGTACAGCTGTCTTTCGCCAATGGGACTCGAAACATATCTCGGCTCAAAATGTGAACCTCCACTCCTCCAAACACAGCCTATGCTATCATAAAATTGAAGCCGCCCCACCCCCCTTTCTCGCGGTCTTACGATAGGAGGACGGGAAGCAATCCAAGTCCAAAGAAATAGTGTTTGTAATTTTCTAACATATGTACCATGCCAGCAACGGTCGGAATCTGGGCTTGCCTACTTTCCGTTTCCTATCTCTCTGTCATGGTATTATATCTCAAAGTACTGCTGCATACCTTGTCGTCCTCATCTCCTTATCCTCTACCAGCATCGCTGAACTTCGAGTAATGCCACATCCGCACTCGGTTGATTCAATTAATGCACACTCGAGACACCTTTTCGGTTTGCCTGGTGCCATAATGTCACTGTACTTGGTCGCCCACGCAAAAAAAAAATATAAAAACAACAACAGGAGACATAATCATCTCAATATCAATAGACTCTAGCTCCTGGAATTAATGTAGATCACTAGCAGGTCTTTTTCTTCTTCTTTTCCTTTTCGGTCTAATACTCAACCTAGTTCATGCCACAATTTTCACTTTTCTTTTGCTTTTTTTTACTTTAACATAGCATCATTGCCCAACACTGTACCATACTATACAATGCTGTACATGCTAGCCCCTCAGCCCCCGTGAATAAGCTAAGTTAGCCTATAGCTACACAATGGGATAAACATTACACAAACTATCACTCGATCATAAACTGGCCCAAAAAAATGTTAAAATCTTTTCCACAGCCGAGGAGAGCCCCTATTAAATATCCTCAATCTAAAACCTTGTGGTATCTCAGGGCCTTCCTGTGCTCCATGTTTTATATTTAATGATCCGAGAAAAATGGTTTGTAGTAGGATTTTTAGAGTATGATAGAGTTGGTGTAGAATGGCAACTGAAAGATTACCAATGACTAAGGTTTCCAATGCAGTGAGATATTAGGCTCACAGAAAATGAGTGATAACGAAGGCCTAAGAACGAGAGAAAATCGTCTCACTGATTGAAGCATCCCGGTCACTCTTGTCCTCTCTTCTGAGTTTTGTGATCGTCCCTAAATACTAAATTAGATAGGGCTTCAACTCATCTCAACACCTAAACCATCAAAAAGTGGTTCACTGGACATTTTTTTAATGCCCAACTGCATTCACTGGACCCGGATTCGAATTCATGGTGGTTTTCTCCTTGTTTCTGATTAGTACTAACCAGTTCCTTAGCCATTAGGCCATCGGAACAGGTCGATAGTTAGCCCTCTTCTTTGAATTTTAAGTGAGATCTTTAGGTAGGGAAATTACGAAAAAACTGAGAAAATATATGAAGTGCTGCAGCTCTTATATTACTATGCCTCACCCCATAACTCTAGTTATTTGCCAAGCACGGCATTCCTCAATTAGCAGTTCAGCCATTCACGAGAGGTTTTGTGGGCTGGGCTATCATCGAATCCTATTTTCCCCAGGCTAACGATTATTAGTCTTAACCTTGGATACCCCTCCCTTGATATTTATGCTCCAGTTGGTGGCTACATCTTAGTGAACGCGCAATCGAACTCAGCAGTCGTATTCTGTCTTTCGACCAAGTTTTTTTGTTTGTCTATAATCGCGGCATGATCTGTCACTCGACAGCTGATCCTTTAGTATACCCTTTGGCACTTTCTGGGATCCCTTAATGCTAAAACTATAAGATATTTTATGGTAAGTTACACGACCTAGGCTTCGAATGACTTCATAGAGAAAAACCTGACGAAAGAGAAGTGCTTGAGGAAGCGAGGGACTTGAGTAGAGGACATATACCACAAGGATCAAGAGGAAGGCAAACTACCTTTAATCAAAGCTAAATCTGTTGAGTGAGTGTTTCCCATTCTTTCCTGGACGCCTTGTAAAGCTTGTGATGCAACCGCTTCGCAGTATCTCTCAATGATATTTGAATCTTTCCAACTAGCAATATAGCGGGACTACCGCTGAAATATTCGTTTCAAATGTCATTCTCTGCTTCTTCAGGAAGCCCTCCGTGATTGGCAAGCATTGTGAGTAATACATAATGGGATTTTTAGTCCTTTCTCTGTAGGCAACACCTCTAGGCGTTCCTTCGATGAGCATAGGGCAATTTACTCGAATGTCTGCAAAAGACGAAGTCTGCTAAGGAACCCGCCGATGGACGAAGAATTTGTGAAAGCAACGAGTGTAGAAACAAGCTGGGGTATGTGATAATTAGGGGTATGAGGTGTACAGCTGCGACTAGCAGGAATGTTCAGATTCTTAGAAACTATCATACTTGTCGGGTATGGTAGATGGCTTCCCCACCCGACCCCGACATGACACCACTTTGGCCTTAGAGTAACTACAATAGTCTACCATATTCGCCTGTCCTTATCCCCTTGGCTGGTGTGACAGTGGAAGTTTTCATGCCGACCTCCTTGTCATGCTCAAGACGGAGATGACTAAGGGGCCCTCGGTATTTTTCAGTGATAATGTGCGTAGGCATGATCATAGAGCTAATATTAGCCATGGTCTGAGGCTTGTCAGTGTCTTAGACCCAGGTTAATAAGCCACATCTGTTGGATATCACAACTTCGCAGATGCGCAAACCTCAGACTAGCTCTATGATCATGCCTACGCACATTACCGGTACCGTAAAAACTCGTGAAATCCACTCTCTCCGTCAGCCCCTAATCTCCAAATTCTAAGTCAAAAGTTCTTAAGAAGGATTAGTGCCCTCATGACACGGTATAGCTTGGGTCATTTGGCTGCTGTTACCCCAACATCCGCACTCTTGCCATTAGATATAAACCCTCCTTGTAGCGAAGAACTGATAGATCAGCATTGTCCATTGTATGAGCCCTATTCCTACCCTACCCTACTATGCTCCTCCCGGACCACGCCCGATTTATATAAGAGCTTTCGCTCCCTTCTCATCAGCTCCCTCTCGTTCAGTCCGACTCCACACAGCTCATAAACTGAAAGACACCTCTTATCAATAAGAAAAAATGAGTTCTATCCCGAACCGCCAGCAAACTCAAGCTATGGATGTCCATCAGGAAAGGCAGGAAATCCCTCCAGCGAGAGTGATTTCTGATGCCCCCAACCGCGTTATTGGGGCTAGCGGCGCAGCATGGATCAAGCCTGGGTCTTGCCAGGTATTATCCATTCCCTCCACCATGCTTACCGTTCTGCCCAATGGAGCTGAATAACTTACTTTGAATATTTTCTCTCTACCATCCAGCCCCCCGATCCTTCCTTCGACACCATTCGCCACCAGATAATCACCCATGCTCTTTTGGCCGAGCTGGGGAGGGAGGATCTCATTCCTCTTCCAGTCCCCGACGATATTAACGATCCCAAGGAATTGTGGGAACATGAGAATATTGAGTCTTTGAAGCGTATCGAGCGTAACAGGATTGTACGTCCACCAACTCCCCCCCATTCTTTCCTCCGCCCCCCGGAACTAATTCCATCTGTGAACAGCTCTATCCAAAGAGGTTATCCCTAGTTGACGAAACTCTATTCATGACTCCCCGCAAGGTTCCCCCACTCCTCCTCATATATAGCAGGTACCAAGACGTACTAATTCTGGAACCGTACAATCTAGCGAGCTATTATCCCCACTTACCTCCGCACACGCGTCGCGAATATGTACTTTGCACTCACCGACGGGACTATGGATTATATTGATGATCTAGAGGGTAGCACCAACGAAGGCTCTGGCAAGCTGAGACTGTTTCGCGTTGGGGGAGACCGCCCTGGGAAACCCCAGCATAGGTTGGATTTGTGGCAACCGGATCTCTCCTAGGGGTCAGCGGTTCTCCCAGGGAGTTCCTAGATGGGCGGGTAATCGATTATTTTTTTGACCCCCCTTAAAAAAATACCCCAGTGTTGGCTCGTGTAGGTAAATAGTTGTATGATCAATCAAACGTGTTATCCCTAGTCAACTGGAAATTTAAAATTTAGTGCCATGTGTAGGAGTATGATGAGGAACATCTTAGGAGGTCGCCCCACACTCCTCCAGGTTGGGGAATTCTATCAGCCGAGATGTTATGAATAACAAAGATCATTAAGACAATGGCAAAGAGGCACTAATGCAAATGTACAAGGCATTTTCTGGAAAGAAAAAAAAAGCGAAAACACCAGAAATTTGCACGTCGAGAATCGAAACCTATTAGTAGGTGGATGTCCCCCTTGAGATACTCTCAGCTGTAACGCAGTGTTATCTAGGATATCGCGTGCCCCTTCCTCCTCTATTTTCAAAATTTTCCTCAACAGAATTCCTGACCTTGGTAAACTTTCTTACGGGATGTTTCTCTCTCTACTCCTTGATCACCTAGATTTTTCCACCCAGCTACATAAAATCCAACACCTAACAACTTTAGAATTAGCGGAGGATATGGACCCTGGATCTGGTAAGATGAAATCGGGTTTGAGGTAAGACGAATCGTTTAAAGAAGAACCTAATAGAATTGATTGCGATCAGACGGACATAACGATAACTCCGAGGGCCACGACCTCCACTACTAGAATTTACAGCATGAACCTACAGCGATTTCGGGGAATCGCCGGAATGCTTTCTCAGGCCCTATGTTCCCCTGCGGCGACACTCCCGACCACCGATGATTCATCATGACGGATCACTCGGAGACCGCAAGGGTTCCTGTACTGTATTCGAGTACCCCCTCCCCAATGGTGTATGATATCTGCCGGTATAATAACTCCAAATCCGCCTCCAAGGAAGATAAGTGCTTACAGTCTTCACCGTAGTCGCGACGAAACTGGGCGGGCGACGAACAATGGTGTTTGGTGGGCCAAAAAAGCGATCGTCAAGGTTGAGACCAATCGGCAAACCAAAGAGTTGAATATCGGGTACCATCGTTCGCCTGACTTTTTTCCACCATGAATTTTCTAGCCAAGATTGGCTGTTCCTACGGTTACACACACGTAATTTTGGCCAGTAAAAGTCAAACTGGCATTTAAGTAGTTCTTCCCGATCACAACTGTGAAACGCACTGTTCAGTGTATGGGCTGTGCTTGCACTTACAACGCCCCCACGACCTTGTTCAATCTACATTACAGATTGGATCCCGGCGCTCCCTGCAGGTCGGCGCTATGGATTAAGTTTTTGGCATCGGATTGTGACATTGGTGGCAGTGGATCAGATAGATTGTTTGTTTTGGCATTGTTGGAGGGTCATTGGGTGAATGATTTGTAATTGATAGGTGCTTTGTTTTATCATTATTATTATTATTATTATTATTATTATTATTATTTTTATTTTTTTTAGCCAGCGGTAAGCCGGTTGGGTAAGGCTAGGATAAAATTATGAAATTTATGGCTAGTAAAAGTCGAGTTCGCCTCATTTTTATTTTTATTTTTAACCCTTTTTCCATTTCGCAATATCCTTACAAGTAGAACTTTAATGCAGCCTCACTTCTCATATCACCCGTTTCCCTTCCCAAATGATACTTGCAATGGGTGTCACTTGCAATCCCCAGCTCTCCTCCACCGCCCCTTACCGTCCCCATGGTCTTGCTCGAACCCCCATTCCATTATAAGGCCTAGAGAGCTGGGAGCACTGGATTTAGGAACTGTATGAATGAATGACGGAATATAGCTTTGCCCCTTCATTGAATAGGGAATTCGGAGCAGCCACTGATGTTACCGTGCCATAAAAATTGGAATAACTCGCTATGCGGATGTGGGTATCCGGAGCATTTAAGACACCCGTACTAAACCAGAAGCGGAAAGAGCAACGTAGTCCCAGAGCTCTTCGCAGAGAAGCAACCCTCATAGAATATTCTGGAGAGCAAGCCTCGGTCTGGCTGACTGGACAAAGAAAAGCAAGTGTACAGGTGCTAGGGGAGATGTTTTTAGCCTAAATTAACTATGCGAAAACCTCTTTTTTTTCCCTTTACAAACCCCCCGAGTATATTTGCTATATACTACTATAGGCTTTCTATATCCACTTAGGGTGTCTGCCTTTAACCTCTTCCTTTAAGCTACCACCTAGACATCGCCTATCCCGAGCTTGATAGCCATCGGGAAGTTAAACTGCCTACAGCCTCTAAACCAGGCCTTGCGTGAAAGTCTTAATCGTCGCACCAAGGGTTGTCCCACTTGGTGCGAAAATATTATCCTTGACACTTGTACAGCGAGTGTCCTGAAAACCCTTTGGTCTTGCCATCTCCGTTAGGTCCCTGAACCTGAGATTCAGAGACAAAAGTTCTTGAGGAAGCACATTGCCCTCCTGACACGGCATATCCTGAGGCATTTGACCATGTTACATCTCATTAACTGATTTCTACAGTTCCGTTACAGTAACCCACAGCGAAGAGAGTCCACGGTGAAGCGAGAATGCCTATACAACTTTTATAGGACAGGGATTATTTGTATGGGCATTCTCGCTATCCCGTGGACTCTCCATGCCGTGGAATACTGTGACTTGCTAAAAGAAAGATAGATGCAGTCCGCTGATGCCGGGATTGACAGGGATAATCTGATAGCGAATGACAAAGGGGTTTGATGCAAGTGAGCATTGCTCCCCCTTGTCATACGCTAAGCAGCCGAGCAGGTTCTCAACCTTGCTCGCACGTGTGTGTGACACGGCGTTAGCGTTACCAGATTAGTTTTGTTATAGAATAAGGGTTGTATTTCCCTTTTTGGGATTCTCCTCAACCCAGTAATTTTGATCATTTCTTGATACAGCAAATTCACGAGCAGTTACCAATACTCAGCGATGCATAAAGTATTGGTATGAATTTGCGCCAAGACTCATGAGTAGGTGTAAGCTGGGACATCTTGGGGCCAGTTCATCCGAATACTTTATGAACCGCCAAGTACTTCAACGATACCCAAAACGGTGCAGAACCAAACCGTGGAAACGCCCCATCTCTTATGCCATACTAGCCCAGATGCCATAGGTATCATAGTATTATATCTCTAATTACATAGAAACCCCCTTTAGTAACGAAAGACCGATAGATCGGTCTTGGCAATTGTATAATCCCTGCTCCTGCCTTACTGTCCTCCTCTCGGCCCACTCTCAAATTGGGGAATTTCCTGTCTTTTCTCCTCATGAGCCGCCTCTCCTTCCAACAAACAACTCCACACAACTCATGGACTGAAAAAACGTTTCCCATCAACAAGGAACAATAGGTTCTGTCCCAAGCCCCCAGCAGACCCAACCAATGGACATCCATCAGGAAGAGCAAGAGAGCGCCCGATAGCGAGGGCAATTGCTCGTGATCCCGACCGCATTATTGGAGCTAGCGGAGCAGCGTGGATCAAGCCTGGGTCTAGCTAGGTATTGTTCATTCCTCCACCACGTTTATCCCCTACTATGGAACTAAATAACTTACTTTGCATGTTTTCTCTACCATCTGGCCCTCCGATCCGTCATTCGACACCATTCGCCACCAGAGAATCACCCTTACTCTTTTGGCCGAGCTGGAGAGGGGGGATCTCGTTCCTACTCCTGCCCCCGATGATATTGACGATCCCAAGGAATTGTGGGAACATGAGGATGGGGAGTTGGTGAAGCGTATCGAGCGTAACAGGATTGTATGTCCACTCACCGCCTTCATTCTTTCCTTCCCCTCCCCGGAACTAATTCTATTTGTGAATAGGTCGATCCGAAGAGGTTATCCCTAGTTGGCGAGAAATTATTTATGGCCCCCCCGCAAGGCTCCCCCGCTCCTCATATATAGTAGATACCAAGACATGCTGATTCTGGAGCTTTAAAACCTAGCGAGCCATTATCCCCACTTACCTCCGCACCCGCGCCCTAAATATGTATCTTGCATTCACCGATAGGTCTATGGATTATATTGATGATCTGGAGGTGAGCACTACCGAAGGCTCTGGCAAGCTGAGACTGTTTCGTGCTGGGGAAGACCGTCCTGGGAAACCCCAACATAGGTTGGATTTGTGGAAGGCGGATCTCTCCTAAGGGTTGGCGGTGTCCTAGGGAGTTCTTAGATGAGGGGGGAATTGATTATTCTTTTGATCCCCTTAAAATACTACCCCAGTGTTGGCTCGTGTAGGGAAATAGTTGTATGATCAATCAAACGTGTTATCCCTAGCCAATTGGGAATTTTGTGACATGGGTAGGAACGTAACGAGAAAGATCTTGGGAAGTCACCTTGCTCTCCTCCAAATTGCGGAATTCTATCAGCCGAGATGCTGCCATGGATAATTAAGATCATTGGGACAATGGCAAAGAGGCACTAATGAAAATGTACAAGTAAAAGTGTTTTCGGAAAAAAAAATGCTAAATTACTACTTGAAATTTGTACATTGAGAATAGAAATTTATTGTTAGTAGGTAGATGTCCCACCAAGATATTTGCAGAAGTAATGTAGTCTCATCTGGGACATCACTTGCCCCTTCCGCTTGTTTCTCTCAAAGTTTCCCTCAACCGAATTCTTGACCTATAAAAAAAAACTTTCTCACAAGATACTTCCCCCTCCACTTCCTGATCACAAACATTTTTTCACCTAGCTACATAAAACTAAACAGCCAACAACTTTAGAATTAGCAGATAATCAAGAACCCAGATCCTGTAAGGTGTAATTGGGTTTGGAACAAGCGGAATCGTTTAGAGAAGACAGCACCGATCACTATCGGACAGATGCCTTAAAATGAAACCAGTAAAACGGAAATAATAATAACAGAAGAAAAAGTAGAAGGGGAAACAAAGGCAAAAGGACAGAAACCTGATGACGGGAGCTGTTCCGAAGAAGTCAGTACCCATGTGCAAGCTTAAGTTCAAACAAGGAGCCTTTCAATGCCCATCTCCCGTTTGTTTGCTCTTATTCCTGCTTGTCCAAAAACTCCCTCTCAACTCTCTGCTTCCTCTCCAGCACTGAGCAACCGTGATCAGCTTAACATACCTCATATTTTTGCCGCTCCCCTAAACCCTGTGAAAAATGAGGGTTCTCCGCCACAGTTTTTGTACTTTTTAGCATCCGATTTCTAAAGTTGCGTTCAAGCTAAGGGGGTGTTTGTTGTTACACATTTGGAAAATTTCGGTGGCTACAAACCATGGTTGTGCAACAATGGTTGAAAGAACCCTATACCTTATTTCATAAACGGTCAAAAAAGTGGTGCTGGTTGATGCAAACCGTTGTTTGTAATTCACATCCACCAAACACCCCCATTGTTACAAACTATGGTTTGAGTCAAACCATGGTTGGTAGCCACGCAAAACAGTCCCGACAAACAGCCCCTAACTCTTGCAGGAGTTCATTCCCTCACCTTATTTTCCCCAACTAATCACTCCCGCCATCCAAATTTCTCCTCCACCACTTTATTTCAGTTGATTCCTACTCAAAACCCCTGGGCTCCCACATCTCATATTTATCCACAACCTAGTGAGCTTCATCACATCCACGCGGTTGTAACATGTCAAGTTCAAGTTCCTACCAATGAACATCAGGAATATATCGGAGGGGTGTGCACAGAGGTCTTGAATGGTCCTGGTCCACCAAGGGGGGTCGTGGTCCCTGTGGTCTAGATGGTCCACTGCAATCCGGCTTGATCCACATTTTAGAAAGTTTTACCTAAAAGGTGGATCTGGAGGGCCGTATACATTTTGCTTATGAAGATCCTGAGTGAGAGATAATGTTCGCACAACAAGGATTAGGACAAGCCCTGAAGACCCTTGGCAAAGAGTCCTTCCCCAGATTGGATGCAACTTATTATGCCTACGTTAATGATACTGGATCGAATATTTTGAATAATATATGGGAGACTGGAGAGAGAGCACTTGAGTGGGAGAAGAGAGCAAATGAAGCAGACACCAGAACAAGAAACTTAGCGACGAGTTTCGAACAATTAAAAGAAGAGATTGCAAACTGGTCAGCCACAATACAAGCAGTCAACCATGTCGGAGTAGCAATATGGCTAAAGTTTTTTCATTCTTAACAGATGTTAATGGGAAATAAAACTCCGAATAGTGCCACAGCTATACATTTAGGGAACCTTGCTGAACATGATAGAGATTTTGTTACAGATGCTGTGATGATAAAACGAGGTGACATCACAGATCGTAATACATTTTGTGATCTATATAGTTTGGACTACCAAAACGCGGAACACTGTGCCAGTATGCACAATCCAGTTCTACTGACATTTAACTTGAAGGTGTGTGAAAGCCAGTAGAATTGAAAGGATTGGTGGCCATGATTAATAACAGCCTGAGGCGACTATGGTTGCCAACCCAAGCTACTACTCTGCAAGTCAGAGGTGGAACCAAAATCGCCAAAATGAGTTTGAGAAAGATATATCAAATTTGGTCAATCGTGATAAACCCTAGCTGCAGGACGTTAGTTCCTTTTCTGATAGGACTGGTTTCCTTGGAATAACTAATTTTAGAAGCGAGTGATTATGACTTGATATTAGAGAGTTTGCACAAGGAGACTCAAGTGGTGGGAAAATGGTTATTTTCACTTAGCCTAAAATTCTTGAACACCTAGGTGGATGGCAAGACCTGTGTAAAGTATAAAATAGGATACGACGGGTCAACTGTACTCGAGGTGCCAATGGTCGTTGCCGTAGAACGAAAACTCCAAGTCCAATACCTCAAAACTACACAGGCCGGGTAACTATGCTTCAAATACAGAAATACTTAAACTGGGCATGCAAAGTAAGAAGTTTATTAACCCAGAAATGGTCATCAAAAAAAATGAAAATAGAGCCTTGAATTGCCCTGCCATCAGGGAATAATGCTATATAATCAGCTAAATAAGCGAAATTCTTCCTATATAGAGTGCGCATATGTTCGTGTGCGTTGGAGGACTAGTTTTTGTTTTTGTTTTTGCTTGATTGATTTTTAGTTTGTGTTTGTGGGTTTCGTTTTGGCCATATCTGACGATGTATGTCATTTCTTGTACCTTAAAACAACAAATATATGAGATAAAAAACAAAAAAAAAGCGAAATTCTTACTGGTTGTCATAAGATACCTCTGCAAGTGCCCTCTTAGACAATTATCCTTCACATCTCATGCTAGTAAACCAAGAACAGCAACCTAAAAAATATATATACACTTGGATAGTGTAGGTGTCACATACTAAGGTGAAATTCTTACTTCTTGGTAGTTTTTTATCAAATTCATTTTTCTTATAAATAGCACTAGAGGTTTTGCCAAGTTGAATATTCTCAGCAATCATAAAACTTAATTTACTTGGTACAAATTTGACTGTTTCAAACATGCCAAGGGATACCACAAAATTTGGAAATAAAAGCCTCATCTAAATGGCACCCTCTTCAATAGTTACACCCTCTCTTCTTCTCAGCAGCTATACTCAAACCAGATTTTGTCAGTTTGAGTTTCCCACTTTCAAGTTATGCCTTTCGCCATGATACACTCCTAAGATGGTATTAAAGCACAAGTAGATAAATGAAAAATCCACATAACAACCGTTGCACCCAGCCAACTGGTCTTCTGTAAACTAAGTAAATTATTACTTCTACAACCTCAAGTGATATTGGTCTTTATGGTATCAAGTACTGGCTAAATATAAATGTTCGTTCTGAACCTTCGTCTGTATACTATGAGAGTACATCATTATCTGGCAATACTGGAAATGGTGCTATCAGGAAAGAGGATCAAATAATAAAAGGCATACTTTGTGGTACTACATCAATTTAGCAATAGTGTAAGCACTCAGAACTTTTTCATAATAACCATAATACTGAGACTTATATATCGGCAGTGCAGACAAGTTTGTTAAAAAACAGTAGTACACTTTTGGGTTTCTCTTTGGGGTCTCACTGTCGCTTGGTTTCTTTCTTTCTGCTTGTCTGCGGAGGTTTTGTCGGAGCTCAGGCCTTTGTTTTCTTTCTGTAGTTTTCTACCCATAGTACCGGACTTGTATGTGGGTTTCCGCTCTTGTCGGGCAGGGTCAGAGGGTTTTTAGCAGGAGGGGGATACGGGATG
>QOVD01001155.1:0-27656 GCA_003521225.1 Tuber microsphaerosporum
GTGGCGGATGGGACCACCGGGGGGGGTGGGACCGGGAAGGCAGGCATATCGGGGGGGAAACCCGTGGCAGTCGAGAGGACATAGCCGGCTACACCCTTCAGGAGCGAGGCGGAGTCCCACAGCGGGGACGAAGGGTTCAGCGACAAATCCCTTGGGAGAAAAAGGGAGCGCGCTTCCGATCTCGCGGTGCAGGTGAGGACGGCGTGTTCGAAGTCTTCTACCCCGGCACCACAGCGGGAGCAGAGTGTAGGGTTGTCATGGTTGTACCAGGAGGGATGTCCTGCAAGGTAGCTCTTTCCGGCCCTCATCTGGTGGAGCCTGCTCGCCGTAAAGCGGGGTAGGCCCTGTAGAGGGTGAGGGGACAAGGAGGGGGGGAAGTCGTAATAACTCGGGGGGGCGAAGTCCGCCTTCCACCGGGAGAGCAGCGACTGCCTGAGGAGGAGTTTGAGCCGTTTGTAGGTTTTGGCCATGAGGATAGGGTCCGGGAGGTGGTCGGTGGAGTCGGGGAGGTCAGTTTTTATCATTGGGAGGAAGACGGGACAGCCGAGTGCCATGTAGGCATCGTGCACTATTGAGTCTAGGGGTAGGTGCCTTCTGCATCTTGTTGGCGGGGTTGCCCAGTTTAGGGGGAGATAGTTTGGCTGGAGTCCGGTGGCGTACTGGCGGGCCGAGCTGGGAGACCTCCAGTCGTCCATTGCAGGGAACGACGGGTGTAGCCTACCTGTTGCCGGGTTACAGGATGGGGGGAGACAGGAGACACGGAGGCCCGCGAGACGACGTTGATGGGCCGCCAGGAGGGTAACGGGTGGGAGGCACGACTCGAAAGACAGAATGCCTATAGGGGTTGAGGAGAAGCAAGAGGTGGTCCACCTTTGAACCTTTCTCCAGAACACCTCCATCTTGTCGATCATCTTCGCGCTGGGGACGAATAGGTCTGCACCATAAAGAAGGACGGGGCGGACGACGGCCATGGCCAGGCGGTGGGAAAGGAAGGGGGGCTAACTACTCGACGGTCTCAGCCCCTTTATATAGGCGTTCCTCCCACAACCCTAACCCTGGTAACTTATACCCTTGAGTCACACGACCTCATGACTCGTAACGAGTCATGTGCGAAATCCATCAGCACACTTCCAACAAGTCAGCTGCGTAACATACCCAAATCAATCATAATCCAAATAACAAGTCATGTGCGCAACTCGCGTCACATGAGTGAAACCCATGACTCGTAATGTGAGTCATGTGCGAAAGTCATATATCATATGACCACAATCGTGTGTATTGTGAAAACATCAACCAATGACATTATCATGATGACATCGCAAGTGCGAGTCATGTAAAACCAATCACAAACCTATGACTCATAACCATGTGTCCTGTGAAACCATATTCCTCGCTTAGACAGGTTTGTGACACCCCCTCTCGGCCCTCCTCTTCTGATGGCTCTTTTGCCTATGAGGGATCGGCTACCTCCTCCCCGCCTCTCTTCCCTTCTGAACGCCTTGTTCCTGGGCAGGCTAGGTCTAGGGGTTGATGCCTTCACGTCCACCCTCCTCCCCGCTCTTGCTTTGCACCTCACTTAGGATTTCGCACAGTCGGCAACCCTTCTTTCTAAGTTTACGGTCGGTGTTGCGGTGTCTGGACTCCCTACAGACGTACCTCTTCGTCATCCGAGCTTGTACCTTTGATGGGGAACGCTCCTTTCAGTAACCTCTTGGTCTTGCCTTTCCTTTTGGCTTCAGATACCATTCGGCTATAGCCTGCTAGTCTCCTGTTTCTAGCAAGTTGGCTACCCTTCCTCCTCCTTTCCCGGTCTCCTCTAGTTGCTCTGTTACAGCTACCCTCCTTTTCCTAGCTGGGACCTTACTACCAGGTAGCTCCTCTCGCCCCCCCCATCTCTCGGGTCTCGCTCCTGGTCGCATCTCTTAGTTACGCGTTGTCATCGTATTGCACTGCCTCCTTGACGGATTGTCCAACCCCATGGGCCTAGAGTTGTAATCATCAGCCTCGCCTTACCTTTTTGGCACCGGCAACCCCCGATGGTTTACTGCTGTATCTCTTGTTGGGTTTCTCGTTTACAATAGTTATCCTTTCTTTACACCTTCGGAGTTTATCTTTGGTTGGCGTCTACAGAGAAGCTTTTCCTGTTGCTTCCTGCTTTCATTTTTGGTGGATTTCCTTTATCATCCTGGGGGGCTCGGCAGGCTGCGGCAGTTTGGTTTCTTTCAGTAGGGTGGATTTGTCACATGTGCGAGATGTATAGTTGGGCCCATACCTGATGGTCTTGAGGTGATGGTTTTTTCCTTGGTCTGGGGGGGAATTGTTTTTGGAATTAAGGTTTTGTTTATGCTATATCTAACGATGCATGTGAGTTCTTGTACCTAATAACGAATACATGATATAAAAAAAAAGAAAAAACCTGCCATATAGTTACCACGAAGCATCTCCTCTTGACACCCGGCTATTCAAATCTCAACACCAGACAATCATCACGAGATCCTCTACCATCCCCCCTGGTCCCCTCCCCTGATCGCTCTTTTGCCTAGGAGGGCCCGCCCTCCTCCTCTCTGCCTCTTTTCCCTTCTGATGGCCTTGTCCTTAGACAGGCTTGGTCTAGGGGTTGATGCCTTCTCGCCCACCCCACTCCGCGCTTTTGCTTTGCACCTCGCTTAGGATTTTGCACTATCGGCCACCCTTCTGTTAATATTTACAGTCGGCATTGTGGTAGGCGGAATCCTTACGGAATTACTTCTTCGTTTTGATAATGTGTTCCCTTGATGGGGACAGCCTCAGTCAGTAACATCTCGGTCTGGTCTTTCACCTCGGCTTCGGAGAGCGTTCTGCTATTGTCTACTAGCCTACTGTTACTAGCGAGATGGCAACCGTTCCTCCTTCTTTTCTCCGTCTCCTCCGGCTGCTCCGTCATAGCTACAATCCTCCCCTAGCTGGCACCTTTCTGCCTACCTACTACCCTTCCCGCGGCCTCCTTCACGGTTCTCAGGCCTCGGCTAAGCCAAGGCGTGGTATTGCACTCACTGCTTGCTCGGTGTCGGATCCTTGGGTCGGTGTACTGTTTGCTGTCATCTACGTTTGGACATTTGGCATCTCCTCGGCCAGGTCGCTTAGCTCGATGGTTAAGATTGTTCCAAAGTATTGAGGTTCTCTTGTGTTGGGTCTTTAATTATTTCCTTTATTGGGGTTGGAGTTTACGACAAGAGGTTTTTCTGTTGTTTCCTTCTTTCATGTGTAGTGGTTTCCTTCTTCTGATCTTGGGGGACTAGGCCGGCTGCGGCTATTTAATTCCTTTTAGTAGGAGGGTTCTGGCTTTCCTGCAAGATGTGCGGTTGGTCTCATACCAGAGGGACTTGGGATGATGGCGTTTTCCTCTGGTGCCGAAGTGGATGGGGGTTTTTCTTGGCCATATCTAAGGATGCATGTCTGGTTGTACCCGTAGAAAACAATGCAAAACTGATATATGAAAAAAAAGGAAAAAAAAAAAAAAAAAAAAAGCAAGAAACAGCTGGATAGTTAGCACGAAGAATCTCCTCTACATCTCCGGCGATTGAAATCTCAACACCATGAGAATTGATCGGCAACTCCGCCCACCTCCCTCACCCCTCTGATGATGGCCCCGCTACCTAGGAGGATGACGCTACATGCCCTCTCTCCCCTCTGTTCCCCTCCTGATGCCTTTGCTCTTGGGCAGTCTTTGTCTAGGGGGTTCATGGTCGCTCTCTCTCCTCTTCCCCACTTTCCCTTCGCTGCCCTCGCTCAGCGTTTGCACACTGTCGGCAACGCCTTTCTTATACCTGGCCTTTCTTAGGTTCAGGTTATCGGTGAAGTAGTGGCCCTGGTAGCTCTGCTCCCTGGTATTGCACTCTCTCCTGGGAACTCTGTTTGGTATGGTTGGCATTATCGGAAACCTGTGATCGCATTTCGGTTTGTCGGTCTTGTACTTCTTGATTGGGTGTACCTCTCCACTCTCCTCGTCTCTTCGGTCGTATGTCCCATGACTCAGTTACAGCCTCCCCCTTCTCTGTCGGCCGTCTTTCATGCTCTCGGCCTCTCCTCTTCCGACTGGCACCCTACTGCTATCTTCATCATGGTTGTCTTCCAGAGGGATAGTTTGACTTCTCTTACACCACACAGCCCGGGGTTTCTTCTATTGCGTCATTCTCTCCAGGGTCAGTCTACGGCCAACCATTTCCGCTCCATACGTGCTATGGTATTTAGGTTACGCACGGCCCCTTTGTGGGAAAAGCTGATGTGGTATGTTGGGAGTAACAATAGTATGCTTTTGGGTTTCTCAGTTAGGATCTCACTGTTGTTTGGTTTCTCTCTTTCTTCTTCTTAGTGGAGACTTTTGTTGGAGCTCAGTCCCATTATTGTCTCCTGTAGTTTTCTACCCATAATAGCGGACTTGTATGTGGGTTTCCGCTCCAGTCGGGCAGGGTCAGAGGGTTTTTAGCCAGGGGAGGATCGGGATGGACTGATATTGGATAAACTTCAGGTCTTTTGGGTCATCGCTGGCGCTTCACATCCCTTTGGTCCTGTAGCTGGTCTTGTACTGTAAGTCTTAAAACAATAATATACGAAATGAGAAAAAAAAAGTAAAAAAGAAACAAAGTGCCAGATAGTTAGTCACGAACGATCTCTTCTCCACCTCTGGCGATTGAAATCTCAACTCGATGAGAAATCATTGTCGGCTCCATCCACTTCCCTCTCAGCTCTGATGATGGCCACGCTACCTAGGAGGGTGATGCTACATCACCCCTCTCCCCTCTGTTCCCCTCCTGCTGCCATTGCTCACGGGTATTCTTTGTCTAGGGGGTTCACGGTCCTTTTCTCTCCTGTTCCCCACTTTCGCTTGGCCGCACTCGCTTAGCGCATCTACACTGTCAGCAACCCCTTTCTCGTCAATACCCTTTCGTAGGTTCATGCTATCAGTGAAGTTGTGGCCCTGGTGGCTCTGCTCCCTGGAATTGCACTCTCTCCTGGGAACTCTGTTTGGGACGGTTGGCAATGTCAAAAAACTATCATCTCGTTTCAGTTGGTTGGCCTCGCACTTCTTGATTCGGTCTACCCCTCCGCTCTCCCCTTCTCTTCGGTCGTTCATCCTGTGGCTCAGTTACAGTACCCCCCTACTCTTTCAGCCGACTTCCATTTGGTCGGCCTCTCCTCTTCTGGCTGGCACCCTACTGCTATCATCATCTTGGTTGTGTTCCGGAAGGTTTCTTTGACGTCTTGTACGCTACACCGCTCACGGTCTGTTCGCTTGCGCCGTTCTGTTGACGGTGTGTCCACAGCTCACCCTTTCTGCTCTATACCTGCTATAGTATTTAGGTTACTCACAGCCCCTTGGTGGGGACAGCTGATGGGGTATTTTGGGGGGGAGAGTAGTATGCTTTTAGGTTTCTCATTAAGAGTCTTACTGTCGTTTGGTTTTTTACTTTCTGCTTTGCTGTGGAGGTTTTGTCGGAGCTTAGCCTCGTGATTGTCTTCTTTAGTTTTCTACCCATAGTACCGGACTTGTATGTGGGTTTCCGCTCCTGTTGGGCAGGGTCAGAGGGTTTTTAGCAGGGGCAGGATCAGGATTGACTGATGTTGGATACACTTCAGGTCTTTGGGGTCATAGCTGACGCTCTACACCCCTTTCCTCCTGTAGCTGGTCTTGTACTATAAGCTTTAGAACTGTTATATATAATTGAAAGAAACAAAAAATATAAATAAATAAAAAAAAGACAAAAACTGCCAGATAGTTAGTCACAAACGATCTCCTCTCCACCTCCAGCGATTCAAATCTCAACACCATGTGGAATCATCGTCAACTCTATCCTCTCCCTCTCTCCTCTGTTGATGGCCTCGTTGCCTAGACGTGTGACGACACTCCCTTCTTCTTCTTCTACTATGGCCTTGTCTTGAGAAAGCATTGTCCTAGGGGTTGCTGGGAGGCCCATCTCATCCTCTCACTTCTTCCCGCTCTCGCAAGCCTTGCTTAGCGATTGCCTGCGGTTGGCTTTACCTCTTTCTACGTTTACGGTCAGCGTTACGGTGTCCGGACCTCGGTGGAAGTACTTCTTTGGTCGTTGGCTTGTCCCTCGCTGGGGAAAGCTCCAGTCAGTAACTTCGTAGTACACACCTTCGTCTCTTGGTCGGCAAACATTCGTGCATGGCCTGTTTGTTGGTTGTTTCTAGTGAGTTATTTTGCCCTCCTCCCACTCTCCTCATCCCGGCCTTTTGTCCAGCGGCTCGGTTACACCCACCTACATGTCCTGCCGGCTCCCTCTGCTTACACGGTCGGCTACGGTGAGTCTTTTTGGCTGGCACCCTCACTGCCTGGTACCTTGACTCACTCCCCACGATTGATCATGGTCGTATTCCACGGTTATGGCAGTTCATGGTATTACACTACCTCCTTGGACTAACTAATTGCCTTGGCTTGATGTAATTGTTTGTGGTCTCTTTCGTGTTATGATTGCCCCTTTTTCACTACCATGTGATCGCCGTCCTCTTTCTCGATCTTTGATGTAGCTTGTTCTACATTTTTTCTGGTTGGGTTTTCTTTCTCATGGCTCTATACTTTGTTTCTCTTTCCTTTCGCTTGTATTAGTTAGACTTTACTCTCCTTGTGCGTCGTCCTTGGTGGGATTTTTATTTTTAAAGGTGGTCGGAGTTCATGGCAAGTGGCTTTCCTGTTGTTTGCTGCTTGTGAGGTTTTGGGGATTTGCTTGGTCCTCCGTTTAGCCGGCTTTGTACCTCTCTCTTGCTTACGGGATCGTGTAGTTAGGCCCATACCAGAGGGTCTCCAGATGGTGGCTTTTTCCACTGGCACCAGGTTAGATTGCAGGGCTTTTTTCTGCCATAGCTATAGCTCCATGTAGTTTTCTGGCCTCGGTGGTTGTAACCGTATATACTTGGGAAAAAAGCAAACAGGAAAACAAAAAACTGCCTGATAGTTAGTCACCAACCATCTCCTCTGCAACTCTAGCGATTGAAATCTCAACACCATAAGAGATCATCGGCAACCACCCTCCCCGCTCTCCCCTCTCCTGATGGCCTAGGTGCCTATGAGGGTGACGCTACATCTCCTCTCTCCCATCTATTCCCCTTCTGATCGCGTTAATCTCGGGCAATCTTTGTCAAGAGGGTTCATGGTTACTCTACTCTCCTCCACCGCTTTTGCTTCACAGCTCTCGCTTAGCCCTTGAGCACGGTCGGCAATGCCTTTCTCATCAATGAGCTTCTGCAGTTTCAGCCTATCGGTGAAGTAGTGGCCCCAGTGGCTCTGCTCCCTGGTATTGTACTATCTGCTGGGAACTCCGTTTGGTACAGTCGCCATCTTCGAAATACTCTGATCTCGCTTCGGTCAGTCGGTCTCGTACTTCTTGATTGGGTCCACCCCTCCGCCCTCCTTTCACCTGGCTTTAGTTACCCTCTCCCTCCCGGTCTTGTCCACTTGCTCTGACACAGATACATTCCGCTCCCTGGCTGGTACCCTCCTCCTAGGTGGCCCCAATAGTCCCCTTCGCCACGCCTCCACTGGGGTCCCCTTGTTGCGTGACTGGAGCCTCGCCTCCTCCTCTGAGTCACTGTCCCTTCTGATCTTGTGACCTTGGGATCTGTCATGGCCGTGTGCGTGGCAGTAAAACTAACTGGTTGTAATGAGGTTCATACCTACCGCCTCTACCCCCCAGGGCATGCACCCTTCCTGGTCGTGTTTTCCGGTAAGCTCTTAGGACATTGCCTTACGCCACACGTCTCAGCTACGCCAGCTCATCGTATGGATCTCCCACTGGCTTTCCTTCAGCCTCTTTTGATGGCCTACATGGTCCAGCTAATATTACGCCTTGTTTGTGTTCAGGTCCGATGGTATATCCTACTGTTTAGTATTTGGGGTTTGTTTCATGCTGGGCTTGAAGTCTTCTTTGTTGGTTCATAGGTTTCTCACTGTCTTTTTGGTTTTTCTCTTGTTGGACTGCACGCCTGTCGATGCTTTTTTGGTTAGTGGTTTTCTGGCCTCTTGTTTCCTTTGTAGTTTCTACCCATAGTACCGGACTTTGATTTCTACCACTACTCAAAGTAGTTACGCGGTCGGGCAGGATCAGAGGGTTTCCGCAATGTGCATATGGGATATACTGTAGTTAGAGGTTTTTAGCTTCTATACCTAATAGTTTTAGTTAGCTTTCGTACCTAGTTAGTTCTTACTTAGCAAACCAATCAAATCTATTAAAACAAAAACAAGATAAAAAAAAAAAAATGCCGGATAGTTAGTCATGAACAATCTCCTCTACACCTCCGGCGATTGAAATCTCAACACCATGAGAAATTATCGTCACTACCATCCTCCCCTCTCTCCCCTCTCCTGATAGACCTACTGTCTATGAGGGTGACGACACTCCCTTCTTCTTCTTCTATTATGGCCTCGCCTTGAGAAAGCGTTGTCCTAGGAGTTGTTTGAAGGCCCTTCTCGTCTTCTCTTCTTGCCCCGATTTCGTGAGCCTCGCTTCGCGATCGCCCACGGTCAGCTTTACCTCTTTCTATGTTTACCATCGGCGTTACTGTGTCCTGACCTTGGTGGAAGTACTTCCTTGGTCTGATGGCTTGTCCCACGCTGGTGAAACCTTCAGTTAGTAACTTCATTGTACTCGCCTTCCCTTCTCGGTCGGAAAACATTCGGGCATAGCCTGTTTGTCGGTTGTTTCTAGCGAGTTCTTCTGCCCTCAACCCCTCTCCTCATCCATCCTCTCATCCCACGGCTCGTTCACAGCCACATCCTTGTTACTCCGTTTCCCTCCACTTACACCATCACCTCTGATCACTCCTTTCACCTGGCACTCTTAATGCCTGATGGCTCCACTCGTCCCCTGCAGCTGCCCACAGTCGCATTCCTCGGTTACCGCAGTTCATTGTATTGCACTACCTCCTTGGGCCACCCCAATTCTAATTGCCTCCCTTCTCGTTCGTGTTATGATTGCCACTTATTACTACAGGATGATGGCCGGCCCACTTCTGGATGCTTGATGTAGCCTGTTCTATGTTTTGTCTGGTTGGGTTTTCAGTCTCATGGGTGAATACTTTGTTTGTCATTCCTTTCACTTTGTATTGGTTAAGACATAACTCTCCTTGTTTGGTGGCCTTGGCCCGGTTTTTTGCTTTGAAGGGGAAGGAGTTTACCACAAATGGTTTGCCTGTTGTGTTCTGCTCATGGGGTTTTGGGGATTTACTTGGTCGTCCACCTCACTTAGCCGGCTTTGTTTTTTCTCTTGTCTGCCTGATCCTGCGGTTGGGCCCATACCAGAGGGTCTTGGGGTGATCACTTTTTCCACTGGTGCCGGGTTGGATTCTGTGGCTTTTTTCTGCCATATCTGACGATGCACGTAGTTTTTGCGCCTCGGGAGTTGTAAGTAAATATACTTGATACAAAAATAAAAAAAAAAAAGTGAGAAAAAAACCGATGCCAGATAGTTAATTTTCACCCACAATCTCCTCTCCACCTCTAGCAATTGAAATCTCAACACCATGAGAAATCATCGTCAACTCCACCCTCTGGGGCCCACCTCCTTTCTGGCCTTGGGCTAAGGCCGCCCCCCCTCTACCCCCTTGGCCCTTAACAAGATCTCGCCTTGGGCAAGTATGTTTCTAGGAGCCATTGCATGGTAGCCTTATTTCTTCCCCCTCTGCTCACGAGTGCTTCGCTTCGCCTAGCGATCTCAAACAGTCTGTAACCCTTCTTTATACGTATACGTTCGGCGTTACGGTGTTTGGACTCTGGTGAGAGTACCTTTAGGTCTCGAGTGCTCGACCCTTGATGGGGAAAGCTTCGGTCAGTAACATCACTGTTGCTGTTTTCGCGTCCTCTTCGAAAATCGCTCAGCTATGGCCTGATTGTTGCCTTTTTCTAGCGAGCCTGCTACCTCTCCGCTTATCCTCCTCGGATCTCTGTCCAGTACCCAAGTTACAGCTATCACTCCTTCCTCTGGTCGGCTCTCATCACGTCGGCCATCACTCCTCCTCCCGCCCTTTGCAGCTTATGGGGACACCTCTCGCTTTGTTCAATCATCGTAATTCACTCCCTTGGCTACCGGTTTCCTCCTTCAGCAGGGATGTAATATTGCACTCAGTGGTCTGTTTCGGCCCCTGCGGACCCCCTCGGCTATCAACACCCTTGGGTTTCTCTACTTTTGCTACTGGGATATTAATTTGGTTTTTTTGTTTGGACTGGCGGATTGTTTGGTGTCAGTGGAAGGTGAGCGGTTTGCTGGTTTTCTTGTTGTTTCTTGCTTGTCTTTGAGGAGTATTTTTGTATTTCTTGAGGGCAAGATTGTGTGGTTGGTCCCGGACCATAGGGACTTGGGATGATAGCTTTCTCCTGTGTTCTCGGCTGGATTGGGGCTTTTCTTTACCATAGCTAGCGCTGCACCTAGTCTTTGAGCCTTGTAGTAGTAAAATCAAAGCACATGATTCAAAAAACACAAAATCACCGGATAGTTAGTTTCACGAACGATCTCCTCTCCACCTTGAGCGACTGAAATCTCAACACCATGATAAATCATCTTTAACTCCACCGTCTGGGGCCTGCCTCCTTTTTTGCCTCGGCCTATGGCTGCGCCCCCTCCACGCCTTTGGCCCTTATCATGACCTCGCCCTGGGCAAGCGTGTTTCTAGTGGCCCTTGCGTGGTAGGCTTTTATCTTCCTCCTCTTCACGGGGTCGCTTCGCTTCGCTCAGTGATCTCACATGGTCTGCAACCCTTCTTTTTACGTTTACGGTCAGCCCTACAGTGTCTAGAGTCCGGTGAGAGTACCTTTTTGTCTCAAGAGCTCGACCCTTGATGGGAAAAGCTTCGGTGAGTAACATCTCGGTTCCCGCTTTCGCGTCGTCTGTGAATCTCGCTCGGCTATGCCCTGTTTGTTGCCTTTTTCTAGCCAGTTGGCTACCCCTTCGTTTATACTCCTCTGATTTCCATCCAGTGGCCCTGTTACAGCTATCACTCCTTCCTGCCGTTGGCTCTTATCCTGTCCGCCGTCAATCCTCCTCCCGCCCTTTGCAGCTTACTGGGGCACACCTCGGTTCGTCCGGTCGGCGTATTGCACTGCCTCAGCTCTCGGTTTCGTCCTTGGGTTGGGAAGTACTGTTCCGCCCTGTTGCCTGTTTTGGCCCATGCCGACATCCTTGGCTATCAACTCTCTTTGTTTTCTCTAGTTTGCTACTTGGATATTAATTTGGTATCTTTTGTTTGGACTGGTGGATTGTTTAGCGTTGGTGGGAGGTGAGCGGATTGCTAGTTTTCCTGTTCTCTCCTACTTGTCTTTGAAGAGTATTTTTGTATTTCTTGAGGGCAAGATTGTGCGGTTGGTCCCGGACTATAGAGATTTCGGATGATAGCCTTTTCCAGTGTTCTCGGAAAGGTTGGGGCTTTTCTTTACCATAGCTAGTGCTGCACGTAGTCTTTGAGCCTTGTTGTAGTAAAATCAAAGCACATGATACAAAAAAAAAAAAAAAAAAAAACACCTCCTAGTTAGTTCCTCACACAATCATCTAAGTACTTGCTTATAGTATTAATTCAAGTTATCTTTACTATCATGAATTCCGACGTATAAGGAGTGTCTCTTAGCGAGTTCTTGACTACACGATAGGAGCAAGAGTGTTCGCCTATCAATGGAGTCCACCAGACTCTCGAGTTGCTACCCGCTGCCAGCATCGCCCAGAGGCAAGGATCCTTACAGTATGTCTTTCTTCCAAAGTAACTTGAAAACTTTCTACAATGTTTTATATTGACCTAATTGTCCCCTTACTAAATTTCAATTTAAACAAGCTGATCTATTAAATTTATACTACATTTTCATTTTCCCTTTCTAGTTTTTTAATTTAAAATAATATTTAACATTTCAAGCCTTAATACTTAAATTTCTGGATTTCAATTCTTTTATTCATAATTTTGCCATTTTGTTATATAATTGGCAGTTTTTACTGAAACTTCTACCTCAAGATTCATAATTCCTAATTTCTAGTCAAATTCACACTCATTATCTAAATTTCTATATATAGTAGCATCAAATTTCCTTCTGACTAGTAAACTATCTTAAGGCAATTTTTATTATTTTATCTACTTACTGTTTGATTTATTAATAATGAGTCAATAATGGGGTAGCAGGGAAAGATTGGTTGCTATAAAGGGGTCTGAACACTTTGCGGACATTAGTGTACATATTAAGACATGTACAGTCCTGTCCGGAAAGTCTTCGCACCCGTTGACCACTCAATCACCACAGCAATAACCAACCCAATGTCCATAAATAAATGTACAAAGAGATGCAATTAAAAAACATAGTAAATATAAATTGTAAAGTGAAATGTTATGAAATATCATAAAATGTTATCATCAAACAAACTCTGTAAACCCTCATGTTTAAATTCTTTTCAAAACACTTATAAAGAAATTGAGCTTCATATAATATTTTTTATCTTTATTGCCTACTGCTCAAATAATTTAATATTGAAGCGGAAGTATATCATGCTCCTTTAGTATCAGCATAAGAGATACAAATGAAAGTTTTGTAAGAAATTATTTATTAATTTTCAGCTTTTGAGAGTGAACATTTTCATCCAAAAACACAATTTATAGTTTCAGAACCATTTGATAATAACATCTCTTAATCTATAATCACTACTTAATAATTACTTATAGAGCTATGTAAGAACATATATATCAAGATTCGTTCGAATTAGATGTATTCCTAGTTTCTAGTAGTGAAATTTGATTACCAATAATTAAATACTAATACATTCAGCTCAGAGTAGTATACTACTATACAATAATTAAGTTATTAAATATTTATAGTATAAAACTGTTTATTAGCCTATTGTCAATTAAACCTATAGGCAAATATATTTTTTTAATTGATCTTTCTGCCTACTATATTGCTCTATATATCACTACTTTAATAACTTTTTTTAATTTAGATTAACTCCATTTTAAATACAAGTTTTGAGCTAATAACTATAGTAAATTACCTCTAACCAATTATCAAAATTCCTTTAGAAGGTCGCTCTTCCTATTGGAATAGTCTTAGAGCTATGTAGAGTAGTTATACACATTTCAGTGTTGTCTTGTTAAACTTTATTCATTCCACGTTAGTTTATGAAATTTCTATCATGCAAGCATCTTTATTGCAAGCAGTCTAAATTAAAATAATATTTAATACTTAAAGTATCAATATCTAAGTTTTCATATCCTGATTATTTCATTCATAATTTTGAGGTCTTATTATATAATAGGTAGTTTTTGTTGTAATCTTTAACTCAATTGTGACAGTTTCTACCTTTGATATAGAGCAAAACAAATCCTTCCAATTCCTGCTATATTTTTACTTATAATTTCACTTGGGCTATTAAAATATGTATAAAAGGAATTTTATTCTTTTATTAACATTATATTTAATTAATTGGTATTAGTTTAATGATTGGGTAGTGAGTGGAATCCATTGCTATGGAGGGGTGCGAAGAGTTGATTTTTTTTTTGAACTTTTTGCTTGTATTAATTTCGCTAAACTACATACAGGTCTATGGGCTTTCTGTACTAAATACTAGTGTCTGCCCTTTAATTCCCTTTACCCTATCTGTTAGGAGTAGCCGATAGTGGGACTATAATATCAGACTAAGCCTAGGTAGGTGTCTTTGGAGATTTGTCTAAGAAGGCTCGTGGGTAACTATCGCTCGTGAGAAGTAATTGATGTAATAAAAAGGATAATCGAGTAGGATAAAGATTTGTAGGGTAATCACTTTTTATATTGATAAGATCGCTTCTCCGGTACTTGATGATTTCTTGTAGCAAGGGAGGTACTTCGATATTTATATTCCGCATCTGAGTATTCGCGGGCTAACTAATAACTACTAACTAAAAAGTGCGAACACTCTCTGACCCTGACAGCTATTCGACTACTTGCTTATCATTATAAATACATACACTATTCATCTAATCGTGAGGGTGTGTCATTTCCTTCAACAATAGGTATGCAGAGTTTTCATAGCCCAATAGGTGCTAGCGCTATAACTTTCTTCACCAAGCCATGTAAGGAGTGGCCAACTCCTTAGTTATCAGACCATTCAATGCACACGAGTTCTTGAGCTGCATGCGCATCAGGTTTCGGGATGACTCTTGCTTGCAATCGCACACATGGCTAATTGTGCGCAATGCCTCTCCCTTACTGACTGGCTCTGGATGGGACTGTTAGTCTCCACTATGCGTACTATTGTCTAATTTCCTCATGGGAAGATTTCGCCTGAGCGTCCACTCCTTTGTTTCCCTCAGCTGTCTTAACTTTGAAGGCCTATAACATTATGCGACATCTGCCGATTTGGTCCGAACCACTTGCATAATTTTCGCTAGGTTCTCTTCTCACATATCCTGCGAACAGTATCCGGTCAGAAGGACAGCCTCGACGTATATGGTGTTATTGCAAGTGGTCCCGGGAGGGACATTCTTGAGTGCGAGTGCAACTGCCACCGGTGAGGCAACGAATGTAGTGCTCTAACGTCGGGGCCGCATGGGTATGAGGGCCGTATTTTTGAGGTCTGTGCGCAGGGGTCTGTGCGCTCGGAGGTCTGTGCGCTGGATTCCAGTATTCCATACATGGGCTTCCAATGTGTCTAACACCATCCCAACTAATGCTAAATTCTGAACCCTGCTCTGTGCTTGTTGCTTTGTGAACCACTGGTACTCCATAGGCCCCGCTTTTGAACAACTGAAAGAAATTTCACTTTGAAATCGTTGACTTGCATCCTCCAAAGAGGCAGTAACCTCAGAAGAGACGACGGTGTTGTTTCGTAATATAGCGAAATCAGGAAACCTAAGATTGATGTGCATACCGATAGTCAAACCTGAAAAACTTTCCCTGTACTCCCCTGAGTTCATATGAGCTTTTCTCATCCCTAAGGCAGAAACTTCCCTCAGTCTCCCACAGCGACACGGCATAACCCCATCTCATTTAAATCTCCCCTCACGGGCCCGGGTATACCCCGCTCACTACCAAGGACCCAGTTGACCCAAACCCCCAAAAAGTACTCTTTCTCTATCACCGGAAAGTGAAAGCTCCATGATATATGACACTTGCAATGAGTGCCATCTACCATCACTCTCGTTGCATCAGAGTATTGATAACCCTCTTGTAAGGTCCATTTCCACTCCAAAATCTCATGTCCTTCTCACTTATCCCATACTTGAAGCCACCACGAGCAAGCTAAAAGTGGACCATACCACAAAAATTGTCAAAATGTGACACGTCACCTGAAGGTTTAGTTTCACAAATTTTGGTTGTAAGAAAGATGGTACATGTGCGAGGACTTTTTTTTTTTTTTTATTGAACTTGCCGGGCATAAATTAACTACATAAACATGTATTAGCTAATTACCCACATTATGTTTTCTGTGGCCATTGGAGGCTCATCTACCCATTCGTATCCACCTTCCTGAATTTCCTTTGCTGCCTTTGCTGTTTCTTGCTGTCTTACCCCTGGTTGCTCTGCTGCCGAAAAGAATCTCTAGGAATCTACAAGAGCTGGTAACTGTGCCTTCCATGGCCTAGACACCAGACTCTAGGCTTCCGGCACCTCTGCTTCACTCTACATGTAAAACCATGTAACGAAGGCTGAACTGTCGCAGAGCGTATCTCCCCAGCATGCTTAAATGGCGAACAGTTTATCAATCGGGTTTCCCCACCTTCAACAAGGCGTGCTAAACTTCTCATCTCCGTACTCCAATGTCCTCAGTAGCCGATCAGTTCATATGATTCCATGTTGTCAATACTGACCAGTCTATCCCCAGTCTCACACCGCGAAATGGCCAAGCCAATGCCTCTTATTTCTCTCAAACGGGCCAGCTCTTAACTTATCCCGAAGGCCAAAATCTGTCTTTCTCAATCACCGCAAAGCGACAGCTCCATGGTCTATGACACTTGCAATGAGTGCCATCTACCACTACTCTCATTGCATCAGAATATTGAAACCCCCCTCGTAAGGTCTGTATTCACTTAAAATTCTTGTTTCTTTCTCACTTACCCAGCACTTGAAGCCATTGTGAGCAAGCTAAAAGTGGGCCACACCACCCAAATTGTCAAAATGTGACATGTCACCTGGAGATTTAGTTTCAAAAATTTTGGTTGTAAGAGAGATAGAGGATGTGCGAAGACTTTTGTTTTTTGAACTTTTCAGCTGTTTTTATTAACTAACTACAGCTCTAGGAGCTTTCTCTATCTAATAAAGATATCTGCTCTAATCTTCCCGCCTATCTATCCACCCATCCATCTTCTTCCTCAGCCCCAGTCTACAAGCACATTTTTCAACTCCCTTCTCTACCCACTTCTTAACCGAACAATACCCGCACTTCTCTCCTTATTCAATCTAACACTCATTTGGCCAAGGTAAGTATCACTTGCAATGGGTGATACCACCCTTTCAAACAAGCTCCCCAGTTTGACTTCTCTCCCCACATACCTAAACATATCCCGTTCTGGCGCCTTAAACTTCACCTCCTCCTTCTCTTCCTTTCTCTTGCTCCAATCTTCCTCCACCATCGCCTTAATCTCCCCTAAGTCTGTCTTCACCTTATTCAATCCCTTTACCTCTTCATCTATTAATTGCTCAAACATCTCCCTACACCAATCCAACCACTCCTCTTCCTTGTTGGTTACACTGCTTCAAACCTCCTAACTGAGTGCCACCTCCCACCTAGCCATAAACCCTTCCTCATTAATTCCGCCACATCTTCCTCATCTTCTATCATCACCACCACTGTAGACGAAATTTTCCCCAATTTCATTCTTCTAACCTTCTCTTCTCCTTCAACCAACCACTTTGATCCCTCACTTATCACTTATCATTCCTCCTCTAATGCGGTCAACACACCACCAATCTCCACCTCCCACAACACACCCCCAACTTTAAGTCCTACTACCACCCTTTTTACCCTTAATTCCTCAGGGTCAAACGGTATCCCCTTTCCTCTCAACCTTCTCCTATCTCCTCCAAAATTCTCCCTCTCATCCCAACCTCTCTTCGCCGAAACTGGGGTAACAGGTCTGCTAGCCTCAACTATCGTAATCTTCTTAGGTGTGAATGGTACCGAAGTTCTAACAAAGGTCCTTAACTGCGACTCCTTCAGCTTTAGCTATTTCTCCTCCTCATTTAGCTTCTCTCTGAGGAAGGAAACTTCTCTCTTAAGACTCTCTATCGTAGGATCCATCTTCCCTTGGAATGTAATGTATAACAAACGACGGTTGCTGTTGTATCTGGTCGAAAACTCGATCATGGTTTTGTGCGACAAGTAATAATTTCAAAAGCTGAGGTAGTAACGGTGACAGTGCTTGTGCGAAGACTTTCCGGACACGACTGTACCGCACCGTTTGGCTAGGAAATGCACTGGATGCATGTGATCGTGGTCGACCGCTTTCATAGAAAACCCAGCTAAATTTATTATATGTTCGGCTACTACCGGTACTAGTACCCGTGATGGATTTGGCACAGTTAGGACAGGTTAGCCAAGTCGGTTGCAAGTCTGAAGCCAAAGGCACAATGTAGCCCCAGAAGACGTGGAGGGGAGGTACGGTATGTAGCTCCTACATTTCGATTTTCTTCAATTGACAGAAGGAGGTCAGCTCGACTCTTTTGAAGTTCAGAACCACAATGGACTGAACATTTGTACGCAAGCCACTCTGTCGCCAACAGTTACAGTACACACTTCCCCCCTATCGCGCCATATAATTCCGTTCGGTGCCAGTAACATCATTATCAAATCCATCATCGTCCGCAGATGTCAAGTACGAAAGACTAATGCAATATAACTCATACGCCTCTGCAGAACAAAAGAATTAAACCCCCCCCCGGAATCCGTGACAGTACTCAGTGCAAGGAAGTAGGCAATTGAATGAATAAGTAAGCAAAGAGGTTAATATCAACAGCAGCAACAACGAGAATATTAGCAATCACAAGCATCCCAACAAATGGGGAAAAAGAAGAAGATACAGCATGAAAAAAGTCATCCTGAAGAGATCACTTGCCACCAGAAACGGCTGCCCCCGTCCTAGCATTAATAAACCTCTTGAATGCAGCACCGATGAAGCCGTCCGGAGGCTTCTGATCGTTGTACCCATCCGCCACATGCCTTCCTCGAACATTCTCGAGATTGGCGAACATGGGGCTCCCACGGCCGTCGTTTCCGCCGCCGAAGCTCTAGGGTTGGAAAGGGCGTCGTCAGTCCAACATTCAATTGCAAAGGTGCGGGATGAGAAAGGGGGTAAACTCACCAATCTCTTCTTTCTCGGCGCCTGCTCTTTAATCTCCCGCCCTGGTGTGTGCTCGGCGCTCGACGCTATGGGAACGTTATGTAGCGACTTTGCCTGCCCCGGTGTGACAATTGACAAGCCTTCATGTCCGGACTTGAACTCGTTGGCTTGGGTGCTGTAGCCCGCGTTCGGAGGGTTTGCGTCCTGTGGCATCATGAATTTGCTATGCTATGCTGTGCTACTCGTTTGTTTGCTTCGCTTTGGAATGTCCGTGTGTGAGAGCAACGCCCATAGGATACTATATTCGAGGGTCTGGGGCCCAGATGAAGATTGGAGGGATTTCTTAGGAATTGGGAGATTGGGAGAAAGGGATGGGTGTCGGATGGGTGGAGTAGTTATTCTTATATGTTCATTGGCCCAGAGGCCCCGGGAGATGAGGGGAACCTTTGGCGCAATTCGGTTCTTCTTATTTCTCCCCCTCCTTCTCTTCTTTCTGCGAACCGCTAGATGGGGATGTGTGTGTATGCGTGTGTGGGCAGGTGGGTGTGCGGGTTGCGGTGTGGTGCGGGTTCGAAAATAGGAAATACGTCATGTGGGGATTGCGGGGCAGAGGGAGGATTGGCCAATCAATGCCATATTATCGGCGGTTTCTTTCATTTTCTGCTCTTAGTGTGATTTGTTCTGTTATCACCACCAGCACCCTACGGTAGTGAGATTTAAGTGGTTGTTTTTCAATTGGGGGGTTTATTCTCTGAGGGCGGCTGGCACAGGTGCGCTAGGTCATAGACACAGGAACGGTAGATTGAGATCTAGCACAGTATGGGAATCTTGCTGTTTCGCCTTCGATCTCCGAGATGAGTCTATGAAGAGTACGGGCCCTTCTTCTCACCACGCAAATCGAAGCAGTGAGGAGGCCTAGTTCGGCCCATGCTTATGGAATCCTGAGTGAGGACTGCCGTGAGCAGGCAGGGAGCTCGGTCAATATATACCGTACTGTCCAACACACCTATACATAAATGTAAAACAGCGGAAGTAGAAGCCCAAGTTAAGCCTCCCCGATTTCCTTAACTGCTTTCTTCTTGCGTTAATCCGTATCTTACAAAAACCCCCAACCACTCACTGATACCCCTTCTGCTTTTTATGCTGTGGCCGCATAAGAGGGTATAATCTCCCTAAATGATAATTGATGTTGTTCTTCAGTGGTGGGGCTTGTTTCTGTCATTCCCCGCCATCAGCAACCAAACACGCTCGCTCTGCATCATAAATTAGGCGAAGAGCTTATAGCGAACCTTAGCGTCCATGCAGCTCCTCAACTGTTCTTCGATCCTCCCACATCCCTCGGGCGTGAAGCCTTGCGATGCCCAGCACCCAAGTAGCGATGCCATGACAGCAAGACACGGGTTTACCGTCGGTTCATCGGGTTTTTTGATGCGGAATTTCTTTAGCGGGGAGAGGCGCATTACCTGGGAAGCGGGACGTTAACATGGCAGGTTTTTGGGGCTGGATGTGGTGATATTCACCTTCTGTCCCATCTTGGCGGTTGTCGTAGGTTGCGGTGGTGTGGTTGGAGGGGAAGAGGAAAATGATCGAGGTTGTTGTTTTTCTAGAGCCGCATAAGGATTCGTGAGTTGGGGAAACCTAACCCTGTAGGGACTACCAGTACCGGTATCAATTATCGATGGCCGAGTTTTATAACCGTACCCATCTACCGCAACGCGAGCCGTCAGTATTACTTAGAGTTCGTCTCAGTAGTAATAGTAATAGTCAACTCAACTACAGTCAGATATTTGCTAAATTGTTTTCTGGTAACGTACATTAAAGATAATGGCCACAATAGACCAAGCCTAGGAATCCCCGCACCGCGAACCCCGCCCAAACAATCATAATATGAAAGTAGCAATCCCCTCTCCATTTTCATATGCTAAAAAAAATACATGAGGAACTACCACCAACCGCTTTTACTGGTGCAATTATTTTCCGAGCAAAGAGGAACAGTAATAATCCACCACTAGTAATCGATACCCCTGCTTATCACCTCCTTGACGGTTGGTCTGAGCAAGATTGTCTGCAGAATCTGGTTAGTCGGGTACACATAGAGTTAGGATATCGAAGTGCTCATACATGTTCATACTGGGCGGTGTAAGACCCCTTGATATCGCACAAGGGCGGATATGCCTCCACGATACCGCTGGTAACTAGGTTGTTCAACTACTTTTATCAGCTCAGTCTATCTATCTACGCTACGGCCAGGTGGGACAAACTCCGAGAAGATACTTATCCTGCCCAAGACGATCTAGATACCTCCTGCAGAAAGGTAATGTCCCAAAGTTTTTGTTGATGACGCTGAGGATGTTCTTGGCAGAAGTAAGGCGCAGAGAGATATTAGGTGCATCTGGACGTCTAGCGTAGTGCGAGACCTCTAACTACTGTTTGTCAGTAAACCATTTTCGAAACAGAGTGAGCCTGAGAAAATGTACATCGTCGCGGACATAACCCTTCCCGGTGCTGCCGAAGGTCTCGATCGCAAAGGTTTCTCCTTCCTCCATCTTGGTCTGGTCTCCACCCTTCACGATCGGAACGCTCTTGCCGCCATGGATCTGAAATTGATTGATATTGTGGCCGTTCAGGTTACGAATTGACTTCACTTGGTAAGTTGTTCCGCCGATTTCGACCTCGTAACTTTCCATAGTCTCTTGGATAGCAGCCCCGATATCGGACATCCGGACATCAATACCCGCTTCCTATAACCGCTCTTTAGAATAGCACTCGGGTGAGAGATAGGAAAGATTTACACGAATACCAGTGTTCGTAGCGTCCTTCACAGCAGCAAGGAGATTATCATAAACAGGATCGAAGGTCATGGTGAAAGCACTATCAACGATCCTTCCATTCATATGAACACCAAAGTCTACTTTCATGACATCTTCCTGCTTGAGAGCTACTCCAACTTTCAGCAACAGCAGACGAGTTATGCAGAGAGAGATAGGGTTAACCAACTGGTCTTATTTCCCGCATTGGGGGTATAATGCGCGGCACAGTTATTAATGCTGACGCCAGTCGGAAATCCCATCCCGGCGAGCAAAGAGTCGCCATCGGTCAAACCGTCATGGCCAGTCAATGCCCGAACAGAGTTCTCGATCCCCTCGGTAATCTCAGTAAGGCTCATACCAGGCTTAATCCACCCCTGGGCCCACTGCCTAACCTGCCGATGGACCTCAGCGCCCTTCCTGTAATCTGTTAAAAAGTCGTTGTTCATCCTATCCAAATGGCGTTTCTCTTCGTCCGTCTTGCGCTTAAGATTCTCGTCACGATAATCACACTCCTCACCGACCGGAAAGTTGCCATTGGGGAATAACTGATCAAGGGGAACTCTGGGGGGGTTTGACTGTGTGGATGCAGCAGGCTTGTTCTTCTTCTTTGGCTTCTTCTTCCTCTTCTTCTTTTTGGCAGCTATGGCAGGCCAAGTCAATTGTTGTCACTACCCACGCAAACAACCCATATGACAAACTTACCACCCACTTCCGGAGTCCTAGCTTCTTCCTCGTCTTCAGAATTTTCGTCGACAGGATTGTTGCCATTGGGGACCTGATCTTTCTTCTCTGAGACTAGTGCGAGGCAGGACGTGTTAGCTCAGGGCCTTCAAGGACAATGCCGCAAAACAGGAGGCAAGCAAGCAAACAGGACAACCTTTCATCTTCTCGAGATCCGCAGCGGTTGTTTCCACAGTGGTGCCCATATTTTGTGAAATGTGTTTTTTTTTTTAAGAATTCGTTAGAAATGAGCCGCAGGAGCCTTGGCGTTCAGAAAGTGAAAGCGTGAAAGAATAGCGGGAGTTTGGCACCCTTAAGAGTTTGGGTTGGGGGGGTTGTTGGGATGGGTAAGCCACGATTACCCTAACATCGTCATCGGGATTCTTCACGCCTGTGCCAGCACTTGCTTTTACCGACTGGGCTGCCGTTTGCCCCTCACTGCCGTATCCTTGCTCGCCTTCACTTGCACCCCTCATTTCTCGCTTCAAAAAGAGCAACATCCAGCCGGCATGCTCAATAGGTAATGCTATCGCGCCTGATACGATCCAACGTCCTAAACGGAGCCCGCTCTTTTTTCCCCTCTGGAACTAAACTCTCAAGATTCCATGCCTCAGCCACATGCCCCACCGATGAAGCAACCCATTACGAAACCCTTGGAGTACCATACTCCGCTACCAAGGCTGAAATAAAGAAGTAAGCCCTCGATCACCTGCCTATCTACTTATTAACTCCTTCTCGTCCCTGCCTGCCTGCGCCTAGACAACCTGTTTACCAATTCTTCAACAGGCGATTCTACGAATTAAGCAAAAAGCACCATCCAGACCTCAACCGCCATGACCCACACGCTGCAAAGCGCTTCGTACGCATCAGCTCCGCCTATGCTATTCTCGGGAATGTAGAGAAGAAAGAGAAGTATGATAGGGAGGTTCGACGGCGAGTCGGTGGGGACGTGTTCCAGACGTCAAGCGCCGGTGGAAACCCCGTAGGCGCAAGGCCTGCCCATGGGTTGAGCAAGAGGCGGACACATTTACACGGGCCGCCGCCGTCGTTTCATCGATATGGAGGGTGGGCCACGTTCAAAGGAAGCTATAACAGCCCCAAGCCTAATGTCGGAGGGGCAGGAGCAGGAGCTAGCTTTTCGAGGGATGGCTACACGGACGATGTGCCCCACTTCAATTTCGATTTGAAGTATCGCCAGCACAGGGCGCAGGAGCAGAGGTGGGAATCGAGATACAAGGCTCCTCGAGTTGCAGATCGTGAGAAGGGGATAGTCATGCCTTTGGTTGGTGTGACCATGATTCTGCTAGTGGCTGTCTCTCTGGGGACCTATGGACAGTCAAAACAAGATAGAACGTAATGTGCATATTATTTACAACCACCGGGTGGAAAGTCTTGGCACCCCCCCGCTCTCATGACAGGACAATTGAGGAAAGAAATCATGAATATAAAATCAAAAAAAAACATAGAATTTTAACAGATATATCAAATTAAAGCAGAAAAGCCAGCAATTCCATCACCACTTAGTATGCCCTCCATGTGCCCGTAAAACCTCTTTAATCTGTTGTGGTATTGAGTCTACCCAACTATCCAGAACACCTTGCGGAATATGCTCCCATTCTTCCTGGGCAGCCTGCATGAGCTCCTCTGCGGTTTGAGGGCGAGAGTGCCTTTGCCGGAATCGTTTCCCAAGCCTTTGCTTGAGCATGCGCCAAACATTCTCGATAGGATTCATATCAGGGGAAGAGGCTGGCCATTATAAAATCCGAATCCCACTCTTCTCTAAAAATCCCTTGACTTTTCTTGCCCACTGTGGCCCAGCACCATCCTGCATGAAGTACAGCCGGCTGGAGTCCCCGTGGAGCTTCTCCCAATATGGAATAAGGTATGGTGTCAAAACTTCATCCTTATACTAAGTAGCATTCAGCCCACCAAGATCATTCTTTCCTTCATACTCTTCTGGAGTACGCCGGCGAAGAAATATGAGAGGAGTTCTACTCCCATAGGTGTAAGCAGCCCAGAAGCTTACACCAAACCGGCCAGAGTGAAATGTTGGCATGATATAGCGAGGCCAAAGTGCAGTCCCCTGGCGGCACCGTATTCGCAAAAGTTCTAACTTTAGACCAACCTCAATTCGTACCTCATCACACCAGATGATTTTTCTCCAATCTCCTTCTACCCACTCTTTCTTCTTTAGGCACCATTGCCTCCACTTTCTCATAGCATCCTTGCTGAGCCAAAACTTCTTCCTCACTCAGAAAACTCAAACTTTAACTCTTTTAATACACTCTTCACAGCATTTTCTCCAGAGTCTCAAGTTGCCTCTCGTGCAAGATCTTGGATTGTAGCTGTAGGAACTTTTAGAATAGCAGGTCCTAATTGTCGGAGAGCGCGGTCATCCAATTTACGTATGCGGCCCGGTTTTGGGAGGTCGTGGTAGGTATCATGCTTGAGGAAGCAGTTGACAATATTTTGTATGGTACTTTGTTTCTCTCCTGTTTCATGGACAATTGCTTCCCAGGACTTTTGCTGTAACCGTAAACTAATAATATGGAACCTCTTATATGGACTTAGGTACTTTTTAGAAAGGCGCGACGGTGGCATGGTAAGTTATGGGCGGTGGTGATGTTGAGGTCTTTGTCCTTCTGGTCAAGATTTAGGTGGGGGTGCCAAGACCTTCCACCCAGTAGTTGTACAATAGAGTGTTAAAGGGAGTCTCAGCTTGATTTTTGGACAGCATGCCGTGCAAGTACATTTTTCCATTTCAGGCTATATGGTTATACCCAAGCAAGAGAGCTTGTCAGTATATTTACACGTATTACAGGCTTACCCTTAGCCCCTTCTCACAACTCCATACCATTCACCGGCCAGATGTAGTTCTGATTACCCCCAGTTTTATCCCTAATATACAGTTTTTATTCCCATCATTATCCTTATTTGGTTTTACAATTAACTAAACCAAAGACAAGTGAATAACTGGACTCCTACTATCTCCAGCGTGCAAAGCATTGCCAAAACAGTAGACAATTTCTGGCGCAGATTCCTCCTCTTCTTATTACCCTCTTAGCTACTATTTTTCTTGATTACGATATTATCTTAAGCTTAATAGCTACTATTCACAGTTTTATTAACATTCCGCGAATTCTATCCTTTTGCCTTATACTACTTTTACTTTCAACTCTGATCTGCTATTTTTTTTTTTTAGAGTGAAAAACCTCTCCCCTATCACCTTCTCCTACTAGACTATAATACATGTAATTAGAAAACTAACTGAGAGTATAAGAACTAGGAATCAAGTAAGAACTTTAAAGCTGTTAGACCATATCGCGTGTGCATATGTTCTCTCTATAATTTTTCTACCTATTACAAAGTAGGAAATTTTAGAATATTCCTCACTATTTCCAATTATTTTAATTCATATTATTATTCTTAATGTTTAGTCCTAGTAACCTCTACATTTTGGTGGGAGATTGTTACTTCACAATACAAATAGTAATTTTAAAATATGTTAATAGATATTTTCATATTATTACTATTATTATTATTATTTGTTTAATATTATACTTGAGGTGAATTTCTTAATAGAATTTCAGATAAATATACTCCTCACAGGTACTCTATTCACTGCAGAGAAGCAATCCATCTTGCTAGTATTAATGTATAGGCTTTATCAGATTTTGCATGACAGATATAGTTCTATTAGTACTACTTGTATATGTCAGTAGCTGCAATGAGATTCTGGTTTCTTCTCCTTACTTGTTAACTAGTCCATCAACTACCAGCAGAGTTTTACATATAGACTTTCTTGCTCAGACTCTCGTTTATTGTTCCTTCTTCCTTCAGCAGTTCATTTGCAACTCACACACTTGCCTCAAAGTGGACAAAGCATTAGCCTGTAGCGGCATTTCTCTCTCTGAATGGGATACAGGGTTTTGCAGGACTCAGTGTAACGATTATCTCACCTGGGCAATTCTTGTAGCAGGTAACAAATCCCTTTGTCTCGCACGATAAGTCTGATAGCCGAACACTTATCAGCAAAAACTTACCTTACGTCAGATGCACTACTGTTGCGTCAGGATACAAGGTATAGTAAGTTTGCGCTCTTGACGTTAGGTGAACCATGAGTTAGAGTCCTATCCTTGTTTGCGCCTGGTGCATCAGGAGACATTGTTGCCATCCTTACTTACATCTGAACGGGAGTAGCTACACAACCTAACCTTCTGTGCTTCCGGATACTCCCCACAACACTATTGCACCTTCTGATTTACTACTCACTCACTCAATTTCCAGAGTACCCCTTTGCTTTGCTCCCATCTCTCATACCTGGAAATGGGTTAGCATTGGTAATAATAAATGAGTTAGTGTGGGCGCTAGGTGTGATTGCTACTACCCTACTCTAAATTTTATTTTTGCACTACTAAAGACACCCTCCAGTTCTATTTTTAGAACCCGATCTTTCAGAGAGCGAAAATGCCAGCTTACTCCAGTCTGAAAGCAAGTGATATCTATGACAGCCTCTACTTCAAGTTTGTTGTGGTTTCTCTGCACTTGGTCTTGGACGCGACACAAAGTCGCAATTTGCTCTCCTCACACCAATTCTAAGCTCCCTGCTTCTGGTCCACCCAGAAGACCCCTCCCTACTCATAAGACCAATCCTGAATCTGACACCTTCATTATGCTGAGCTTGATGCCAGCTAAAAACTAATATAGGATTCATCCTTCCCTGACTATTATTCATAGAGTTACAGGACTGGCGAGTTCAGATTTCGAAGGCTGATTACTCCACAACCGCAGGACAGATAAGGATTCTGTTTGTTGGAGGTTGTTGGGCTTCACGTCAGCTACACGCTGGTATAAGGTAAGTCCCTGTGGCATCAAGACTCAGGAAATCGCTGTCTTCTGCGGAGAGGGTACTAGGAACCTGGTGAAATTTTACTCGATAGCAGATTACTCCACAACGGTTTGACGGATCTTGATTCCGTTTTCTGAAGGGTGTGGGGCTTAACGCCAGCTACACGCCAGTATAAGATACCTCCCTATGGCATCAAAACTCAAGATATCACTGACTTCTGTAGAGAGTGAGTTTGGTGTCAAGCTGGCGGAATTTTACTCGATGGCAGATTACTCCACAACTGATTGACGGATCTTGATTCTGTTTTTCTGGAGGTTGTTGGGCTCAATGCCAGCTACACGCCACTATAAGATACGTCCCTGTTGCATCAAAGCTCAGGAAATCTCTGACTTCTATGAAGGGGGTATTAGATGTCAAGCTGGTGAAATTGTACTCGATGGCAGATTACTCCACGAACGCAGGACGGATTTTGATTCTGTTTTCTGAAGGTTGTTGGGCTCGACGCCAGCTACATGCCGGTATAAGGTACGTCTCTGTTGCATTAAAACCCAGAAAGTGGCTTTCTGGTATGGAAGTGTCAAGCTGGTGGAATTGTACTTGATGGCAGATTACTTCACAACCGCAGGACAGATTTTGATTCTGATCTCTGGATATTCTTGGTCTCGATGCCAGCTACACCCCAGTATAAGGTACGTCTCTGTTGTATTAAAACCCAGGAATTGGCTTTCTGCTGTGGAAGTGTCAAGCTGGCGGGACTTTACTGGATGGCATATTACTCCGCAACCCCAGGACGGATCTTGATTCTGTTTTGTAGAGATTGTTAGGTTCGACACCAGGTACAAGCCGGTATAAGGTACATCTGTGTGGCATTAAAACTCAGGAAGTGGCTATCTGCTAGTGTTCGTTACGGGGCCTATGGGGTCCCGACAACCCTGGCGCCCCGGCCAAATTTCCCGTCCCACCCCGGTCAACAGCGCGGGACGGGGCCTTTTTTATTTTGTAAC
>QOVD01001156.1:0-16421 GCA_003521225.1 Tuber microsphaerosporum
GTGGGAGTCTGTTCAGGTTCTAGGGGAGGAAGGGGCTAATACAGTCATTAATTTTTTTGTGGCTGGGAGGTTGCGCTGGAGTCTGTTAGGGACCATGGTAGTGCTGGAAGGTGTGGAGAGGTGGGGCGAAAGTGCAATTGTCGCATAGAAAGCTGAAAATGGAAAATGGTTATAATCTTTTTTTTTACTGGACAGACAGATATATTTGGCTGGTTGACCTTGAATAACTGTTCCATAACTACCACCGGACCCTGGAAGTGGGCTTCACGAGACTTTACAGTACCGATCTTGAGTCCGACAATATTATTTGCCCTCGCATATCAACTAATCATGCGTTTTGTAGTTCGACGGGGGGCTAGGCCGGCAAGATACAGTCTTCGTAGATCTTACGAGATGTTACGGTACGGATCTTGGGTGCACAATATTATTTGCCCTCACATCTCAATTAATCATCACTTGTTCTACGGGGGGCTGGGTCGATAAGATATAGTCTCTAGTGGGCCTCACGAGACTTTACGGTGCCAATCTTGGGTGCAACAATATTATTTGCCCTCACATATCAATCAATCATCAGTTGTGCTGTTCTGCGGCGGGGCTAGGCCAATAAGATACAGTCTCAAGTGGACCTCACGAGACTTTACGGTACCAATCTTGGGTGCAACAATATTATTTGCCCTCACATATCAATCAATCATCAGTTGTGCTGTTTGGTGGGGCCTAGGCCAATAAGCTGGTGGTCAACGGGGGTCAGAAGCAAGAATTCTTTTTGTTATCCTACTTTGACGAATTCGATTTTTTGCGTGCCAATTTTACCTGCCAATACCCCTGTTCGTCACTGATATTCATCACGTGAGAGACTGTACAGTAGTTTTACTGGCTCCGGTCATAAATCATAACAAGCTTTTGTGTCAAGGTGTAGAAGTGGGACTTGTTGTGATTGGATGGGATTTCGTGGCAAGAGCCGCAGGGCGTGTGGATGTGTGTTGATTGAAAAGGGCAAAGCCCCCCACGTGGGCACGGCGGAAAAATGGTTGGTAGCGAATGGGGTTGGTGGCATGGCGCCGGGCTGTACCCATGCAGGGTATAGCAGCGATCGCAAGGACACTTCATCGGCTGTCGGCTGCTGCTGTCAATACTTTCTATCGAACCTTCTCGTATCAGTCGGAATGGCCTACTGAGGATTTTCTTGAACCGGCCCAATCGTCGCTGGCTATTTGTGCTTCCTGTTGGCTCGGTGGCCTTAGTTTCACCTGAGTTCGCTTTAGCGCCATTCCGACTTTTACGAGAAGATACGGTACGAACCAACGGTTTCTGTTTACAATCATTACCGCCCCTACCAATATCCCCTTTGGATTCGGTCGCTATGGAGGGTTGGTATGGTGTGTATTGTTCATTCACAAGATTAACCGAACATGGGGCGAGCGGCGCATCACACCGTCCCCAAACAACCCTGCGCAATGAGGCTCCATACTCAGGCGCAAGTTAAAGATTCAGAAGATGCGACAAACAAAATGCGTGGTTGCAACATAGATATCGAGGTCACTCCTTCCTAATCTTTACTTTGCGCCCGAGTAAGGATCATTACCACTTAGCCGGTTCCTCGCACATTCTTGGTTTCATTACTTTATTTCTTTTCTCGGTGTTCGTTTATGTTCGGTTAATTTTTATAAAGAACAAGAGGTGGGAAATATAGGTTATGTCTTGGACCCGAACTGCCTTATACAATATTTTAATTTTTTCTAGTGGGCGATTAGACACCTCCCTCCACCTCGCTCCCTAGTCCTTAGGCTCCCTAGCTCCTCCGCTTCTATGATTCAGCCTTGTTGCTGTCTACCGAGTGATCGAGCAGATTGCACAGAGTTTAGAAATATTCCCAGACCTATGTCAACACTAATAATATTATGGATTAAATACGCTTAACTACATCCGACTTCAAATATCGCAAAAAGGCGATTGTAGACCTCAACTTCATCGGCTAGCGAAAGAAATCCAAACTGCTCTCAGCGACAACGATCTGGTATTCTGAAGAATCGTTCCATATCAACTCGTAAATATTATTGCATCTTAGAGGCCATGTGGTAGAGGAGAGGCTATTATGAGATGATAGGATAATAGCTAGTGACTAAGAGCGTAGTGATAAGCAATGTATCTCCATGTTGTGAGGATTCCAAGAGATAGGCTGTTACCTAGGATCCACAACACTCGAAACACATTTGAGATATTACTATATCCAAAGATGGAACCAGCAGAAGACATCTTCAGGCATTTGGAAATATTTTTAGCCATCTTCGAATATCCCTGGACATCTTGAGAGATCTTCTGGCCTGTTCAGATATCTGGATATTGGAAGCATCTAACCATGTCAGTCACCCGTTAACAAATATTTACTAATAGGACGGCATATACCAAAAACCGACCGCCGCAGCTAGGCATACATATAGCCCGTGGCTTCCCCAAATTGTGGCCTGGTCGGACTGTACATTGACTGGCTATCTGCGGGCTGGCACCTATGCCTACGAACGCTGGGTACTTGAGGTGCCTACTCAAGTACCAGCAGAGCAGTTCTCTTTTGACAACCAACCAGCGACTGGAGAGGGGACGGAGGAGTGGAGATGGGCCTGGATTGTGGTGACGGAGGACGGTGGTGCTTTCTAGGGACAGAATGCTGGGATGGGTCCTTGTGGGTAATTCTTCTATTTTTGGAGGGGGGGAATGTATGTGAGCATCGAATACTTGAGAACGCCTTCGAGGGGGTGGCTAGAGAAAATGAGTAGATGGGGGTCTAGTTGATTGTAATTACAATTTAGGAGTGGGGATTTGGTGGTAGTTTTGGATGGTGGCGTTGAACCTAACTTGCAGATAGCTGAACGTCGGAGAGAGTGGAGAAAGCTTTAGGAGAGTAACTTGCTAAATTGTAACGGGTAAAGCGCTCCCTGGTCTATGGGGAGAAGGGCGAGGGGAGGAATGATAAAGTTGTCTTATGTACAAGGTGAACAAGTCGTGCGTAATTGCGAGTTACGAATATTCTAGCTAAGGACTCAATTTTAGAGGGAGGCTGACGAGGTGGAACCTTTCTAATTAAAGCAAAACTAGAAGTATATTGTTTTGTCGTCGGTCTTTAAGCGATTGTGATGTAGGTAGAGCCGGGAGAGCATCATAGGCTATCACTCGATAAACTCAGCTAGTCTGCTGGCCAAGTCGCGTGCGGCCAAGAACGCCATGAGGAGGCGCTATATGGGTACTCAGACCCATGACGGAGTGCGCATTTGCGGTTCCAGAAAGCAAGAAAGAAAAAAAAAGAGCAGGAAGAAATAGCAATCACGAAAATCCCTCCTTTAGGGGAATGTCGGGGAGTTTTTTGATGGTGGTTCCGAGAGAGTAACGGAGCTGAGTACTTGGCTCTCTTTATCCAATGGTATCATGTTTGTCAAGACGAGGGTATATGTACCTCTTGATGTATCCTCTAAGATTTGAAGCTGAATATCCCATATCTTCACATCTGAGCTGGCATAACGTACTTGTTATCTAATTACATTAAGGCTTGACTAGTACTCGGATCTTGTGAGGCCGAAAAGGAATTACGATATGCATATGGTAAGGAGCAGCGGCGTGGGCAGCCGAGATGGGAATCTCAGAATCAGATATTCATACACTCAGTCGATGGCGGTCTGATGCCTAAAAGACTGATATTGAGTATTAACCAGAAGAACAAATCGCTCTCTCCCGACGCTTTCAAGCCAACCAGAGGCAATCAAACTGAGGGAGCTTAGCCTGCCTTAGTACGGGGGGGGGGACTTTAGCCACCGTACGGCAGGCACCTCGGGGTATAGGCAGGGCCACCTGCCTTGAACCGGGCCATATCGGAGGCTACAATCCCCCACGGTAAGGGCAGCGAATCCCCCACCAAACCCTCCGTCAGTGGAATACGTCTTTCAACAAAACGGGGGAGAGAATCACCGGGCATGTCTTTCATCGCTTTAGTTTTCTCATAGCGTATCTCTTTATTGTTCTCTCATTCCTCCTAGCTAGTCAATATAGTAACAGATTTCTTTGGCTTTGGAAAATTGGTTTCCACCATTGGACTGGGGTTGACTTTGACCGGACTAGCTAGTCCAGTCTAATCGGCACAGACCATGGGGAACCCTGTGTACTATGGTGGAAGCTATGCCCAATCCAGGAGCCTTGTCCTAGGCCTGCTTGTGTGGCCAGCTGTTGAAGTCTTTGGACAACATATTCGTGGGCAAATGGTAACGTAATTTACGGGGTACTGGCTCATTACCTGGATGCGGCTCACCATGGCAACCACTGGAACACCAAATGTATATTTGACTATCTGCATAAATAGTAATGATACAATATTGAAAATTTGGTAGAAGGTACTTTTAAATATGGAGAATCTGAATCTAAAGTTTGTATTTGATAATAAAAAGTGTTTCTTCATGTATACTCACTCTATTCCAAACTAGTTGGAATAGGCTGCTGAGTTACAATAGTAATTAAGAAAAGTGAAAACCCGTGCAATGATACTAGTTTAAGTACATAGTATAATCTTGTAGGTCTTGTATTTGATGAGTAAACTGCTTTTAGCGTTCGTTATGGGGCCTCTGGGGCCCCGAAAACCCCGGGCCCCCGGCCCGGTTCCCCGCCCCACCCCGCTCAACAGCCCGGGGCGGGGCGCCTTTTTGTGGCCTTCCAGGGGGCTCTCGCCCACTCCGCCCATTGCCCACACGGGCCCACGACAAATTGGCTAGGGAGAGATGCGGCCCTGTCCGGGGAATGAGCGGGGGCCCGCCCCGGACCGGGGCAGGGCGGGGATTGCGCAGAGAATCTTGGCCCCGGCCCCGGGTAAGGGCGGGGCCAGTGAGTGAAAACCTGCCCCCCCCGGCCCCGTAACGAACTCTAACTGCTTTGGCATTTGTTGGTAGCAATTTTGGGAGGGAATATGGCTATATAAAAGAGTATGGCTAAATATTTATCTTATAATCTGAATCAGATGAGAACAACCTATTGGAGTAAGATAAGGTTCCAATACTTTGTAATGCACTTCATTAAGGATATCCAAGACACTATATGAAGTTTCAAGGCAGTTGGACATGACTTAGAAATTTTATTCCCTATGCAATTCAGAGACAAATACTTGCCTCAAGTGTCAACCATATAGGCTACACATTTTCAATATGTCAAAAGGCAGGATTTTGTGGTCTCCCCATATAATTAGAGTTATTGAATGAGTTTTAGTTGATTTGGGCATTGGGCTTCACAGATTTCAAACATCAACTCCAAAGTCACTAACTATTGTACTGAATTTTGAGCTTTCAAGAGTTCATGTGTGAAATCTCTTAACCAAATCCATCTGGTGTTGAATTAATTCAAATTACAAGATATCCAGCCAGATGGTACTCCTACACATATTTACATCGACCTGCCGCTTCGGTCTATCCTCTATAGGGAGGTCTTTGACCTTGGGATTCAACTACCCAGCTGCCTTCATCCGGAAGGGGGATATCAATGAACCTCTCACATTGCCGACCATCTATCCACCGTTGCCACCTTGTCCATTGTAGGCGCGGATGAGATTGACAGCGAGGTTTCCTAAAAATTGATTTCTTTTAAGATACAGAGACTAGGTTCTTTCTTTCTTTCTTTCTCACTGTTAACTTCCTACTAGTGGTTCACCTTTCATTAGCAAAATGTATACGGCCCTCCTGGTCAACAAAGGGGGGTTATGGTCCTCGTGGTGCACCATGGCGCCCCCCTGGTCCACCCTGGTGCACTTTTTCGTTCAAATTTTGAAAAATGTGTATTAGAGCGAATCAGAGTGGACCATGAGGACCAAGGGGACCATGAACCCCCTTGATGGACCAGGAGGGTTCAGGACCTCGGTGGACGCCTCTCCGACATTTTCCTGATATTCTTTGCTTAATATTTATTGGTATTGTTTTTCTATTCATGTTTTTTCTTTCTTGATTCTTTCTGACTCCTAATGATGAAAACACTAAATGGTTGCGACACTTTTTGAGTATCAAATTTTAAGTTTTAAGATTTGGTATTGTGATGGTTGGAGTTGCTATAGTCCTCCGTAGACCACGCTAAGCTTTAGGCTTCCTTAGATATGATAGTTCTGTTGCTCCATACAAAGATCTGTTTCCCTCAATTCTAATATTCCGAAAACGACCATTTATGCGGGTAAAATAGCCCCAGTACTTTGTCTATCCCATTTTGCAAAACACACACTTAGCAAGATAATCTGACCTACACTCATCATCACCGAATAAGTATGAGGTATACAGCAGCTTAGTCATTTTCCCCGTCTCCTGAGTGAAAGAGATACAGTAGGTAGTGCTGGGAGGTACACATTTGTAGCACGACTCTGTACAAGTTGTAGGATTATTATTATTATTATATATCATTACACTTATGGAGCCCTAAGGCTATTAAGCCGTATTTACAATATTTGACCAGTGCTCACTGGTCTATTAAAGATTCCGTCTCATATGGGCCCTGCCACCCGCTGAGCAAATACCCGAGTCCAGCAGCCTACTGCAGCGTTGCATCTTTATCATTACTCTAGTGTTGAACCTCTAATATTCACGTTAACACTTTTTGTTTTTGCCCTTATGGGCTGGTAGTATCATCGTTCATCTTACTAGTCCACCCAACATCTACTTCTCCTTTACCACTACGCGGTTCCTTCCCCTCCCATATTGGCTCTGTTTGTCCTACCTTGTTGTCATTCGTGCTCTGGTGTGCTGTTTGCCTCGCTTATGTTGCTTCTTCTAGTGTATGAGTACGGTATTCCTGCAGTTGTTTATATGTAGCGAAGGCATAAAGATATTCAGGTGGCGGTAGATAGTTGCAAAAATATAGTAGAATGACTGTAGGTGTAAGGAGTTGGGCTGGTGCTGCCAGTTGAAGAGTTGGGTTCGAGTTGTCTACCTCCTGGTTAAGTATATTGGATGATATGCATGGAAAGAAAGATATAACTGTTTCACTTAGATTGGTTCTCATTGTTGATTCGAGCTTCTCTAAAGGGTAGGCAATCAAGCCAGACTTTGGAAGCAGCAAATAAATCTGCAGTATTGCCTGAGATATAGAAAATTAGATTTCACAGATGGGAACGCCTAATTGCTACTACCCGAGCCTGGCACAAAGTAGGGTGCTAGTTGTTGATTGTATCTCGGAGATCTAGTGGGTTGAAGGTGGCTGGTACGTCTTGAGAGACCTTAACGACAAACTGTGCGGTGTGGTTCACTGCTTGCTAATTTTCTGCCTAGGGCTAGTGAGGACGACTCGGAGATGGAGAAGTGGTCTGGATGATTGAGGCATATGAGGCCTGTTGCCCATGTTGAGGAGAATTTTCTGAGAGAAGCCTTTCGATCTTGAGCTCTAGCTGATTAATCCGCATCTCAATTGCACTCTTTACTGAGGTTATATTATCTGAAAGGTTGGTACTGGCTTCGGACGCGTTAGGGTTGGGTTCTGCTGAAAGACACGTGTCGCATTCCACCTCACCCTCTGGCTTCTGGATAATTCGGTATACTAGCTCCATCGCATTGCTTAACTGGAGCTTCTTGGACACGCCCTTACTGCTCTTAGGGCCCTCCTCGATTTCTTTACTTGTGTTTCCAATAAGCATAAATACATGGTAGATCATTCTGTAGTGTGGGTTGGCTCTGGTATCGATCTCAACAGGTGGTTCAATTGCTCCAATTTTCTGATACCCGGGGATAACTGTGTAAGGCTGTGGTTTATCCTTACGTGGTGGTGAGAAATTGAAGTCTGGATTTGCAGGTAAGAATGGTGGTTGTAGAAGTTGAGGTGGAGGTGGTACATCGCGTGCACGAGGTTTGGTAGGTTTTGTAACCGCTGGGGCAGAAAGACGAATAATTTCTGCTACCAGCTCACCGGTCTCAGGGCTGCTTTGGACTATTTGTCGCTTTTTTCCCAGTCTCGGGGGTCTTGGTCACAGCTCGCGTTGTGTCTCTTCCTCCATCGTTTGTCCTAGGCGGCCAGACTTGGCCACGAGGGTATAGTGAAGCTACTCCTCGCACGCAGGGAAGCCAACCCCGACTCACCTAGTCGGCATGGCGGAACACCATTACGAGTTGTAAGAGAACATAGAGACCCCCATTGTCCTGTTCTTTATATTGATGTTGAGAATGCTAGTTTGGTACATGTCTTCGCAATTAAGCTATTAATTTATTTTGTACGGAGAATCAATTCCCTCCTCAGCACTTCATCAGAGTACAGGTACGATACTATCCTACTACTAGCAGTCAAAGATTGGAGTCCCTATTTCACAATTTTCACATACCCGATTGGCACCCCCACTCCTGCTGGGGTTTGCTAAGGTACTGAAGTATTTCTCCGGCTCAGGAAAAAGAGCCCTCGTCGACCCCCCGCCCAGTTCGTACTGTATGACCAGGCTGGCTGGTTGCGCTTTCGGCTAGTTCTGGTACCGTGACGACTCTCGGCTCGTGCAAGCGGCTTAAATTGAAGTTTTCCTTCCTTTCTATACTCACTGTCTACTCTGGAAAGTGGACGTGAAACACGATGTCTTAATATGGTGTCTTCAATCTCGCATTGAGAGTTTGTTTCGAGTTCCTGTAAATTTGGGCCTTTGTAAGATAAGAGATATGTTTATATAACCTCCGAGTTACTCGACCCCCTACTACTTCATTGTGAAAATATCAGGAAATCTTGGACCTTCTGATTGTACCTGGCCATTTATAAAGTCTCCAGAAACCTTTGTGGCGAGATGTGTACTAATAAATGCAGAGCGTCCTGAGAGTTTTTAAAAGACCAAGTAGGGGTAAAATGTTGGAAGAATTCTGGATGCTTTTGTAATGCGCGTAGGACCTTGGTCCGTTTTGTACTGCGCTTAAAATATTTGGTGGGAAAGGTTCGGGGTCCGGGAGCCGTTTCCCTTAAGGCAATAAACTGCTAGAATCTCAAACTAAGGCCTGTTCTATGGATTCCTTGGGCTCTGCTAGACTAAGAGATAGAAAGCATTTTTTCTTACGCCACCCTACCCTGAGGAGCTCACTTTTGGTCTGCCGGACACCCCCGCCATCTAGACCACCGCAACAAGTCGGCATAGTATCAGCAGATTTTGATAGTGGGGGGTAACTTTTTTTTCTTCTTCCGAAATCTAGTTTGGGTGGTCTGGTGAAAAGGTATGAATCAAGCTAAGATTGGCTAGTACTTTGCAATGGCCATTTCTATGGCTTGTCATTACCCGAAGGCATAGCTAAACTGGGGAGGGGTGATGAGCAGGGGAACTACAAGTAACCCTAACCTTAACTAATCCCTTGCACATAAAATACACCTGCTCGGCACCTGCCAGTTTTGCCATGATAAAGACTGTATGATGGCAGACTGCACCCCTGACCTAACATCGCAAACTCTACTTCTAACGATCAATTTCATAACTTCCCAACCGCGCTTGTTTTGTAGGTGCCTACTAGGAATATTCCGAAACAACAACTACCACCGGCTTCTCTCTCGGGGCGAATCAATACTGACTTCTCCCTTCCTCCCTACTGTCATAGTAAGGGGAAGTGTAAGACTTGCGGTTTACTCTTTAGTCAAAACCCTTCGACACAATTTCCCTCCTATATTCCACTGCAATCCTCATACCGACCTCCATTCCAACTCTGCCTTTATCTTCACAAAAGGCTCTCAAGCACCCCTTCTCGCAAGCAGCCAGGCTCTCAACCCTACGGTCATGTCTCACAACTCTCATGAAATCAAATCCGGACGTCAAGTGCCCACTGACACTGACACTTCCGCCTCCTCCTCCTCCGAGAATGAAATGGCTACTCCACAAAGTTCTTGCTCCTCCTTCTCCCTCTTGCAAGCCTTACCCGACTCCACCACACACTCAATCCTAGGCCAGCTGAACTCTCATGTCCCGTTCCTGGTTGTTCCTTGGTTTTCGGGGGGAAAATGCCCTATGGATACCTCTGGAGGCATCTCAGGGGCACCGGGGTTCGCGGGCTCACTAGTGACGAGAAATCTCCTTGGGAAAAGCCTTCACAAGATTGAGCGTGACCGGCTCCAAGCTACACGCAGTACAGCCCCTCCTTTCCACAAACTCACTACTGGGGCACTGACGAAGTTAATATAGTCACACCGGCACAGCGCAAGCGTGAGGCGAACAAGGTGAAAGTACAGAGGAAGTCGAGGACTGCGGAGTTTGAGCAGAGTGCTAAGAGCATGGGGATTACGGAGGAGGAATTGGTTGCCTAGAAGGTGGTCATCTGGGAGGGGATTTGGGCTGCCAAACAGAACGGTGAAGATGCCAAAGTTATATAGTATCCTTTGTTCTGCTTCATTTTGGGGGCTGTAGTGGGGATGTTACTGATTGAAGTGGAAATTAAAGTACCACGCTTGGGTTCTCTTGGATTTCTGTGCCAGCTTTTAGGTCCCTCTCCAAAATTTCGTAAGTACTCCCAGGTTTCGTGTCCCGAATTCAACTAATATACTTGGTCGGTATCTCCTCACCCACTTGCAACCAAAGAACATATTACACCGAAAAGAATTACCGATTCGAGAGTTCAAAGCACTCATTCCTGTCGTTTTGAGGTTGACTTTAGTTGAAAAGCTTTATACTTTCTGTTATAAAATTGTCACCCTATTTAAATTTTATATTGTTTGATGTTCCCCGTGTCGTCTATCTTACTACCTGGGTGGCGCTTTCCGGGGAATAAATCACAGAAACTACCTGAGCGCTAGTGTGGTGATAACCCTGTTGCTGTTCCCGACCGCTTGCCGTTGCCAAGGCCGCCCTTAGCCTTGCGGCTCAGTAATACCGGCACGGTAGTAGAAGGCAATTGCTAGAAGCAGTATGGTATCGTATGAAATCACCCAGAATTTTAATATCTAGGGCGCTCCAATTTTCTAACCACCGTCCAGTAACCTGAGCCCTGCTATGTTCAAAATAGCCGTAAGAATTAAGTGTACTACTGCACGGTGCCATCAATCGCTCTTTATGCTAGTACAGTACTCGAGGAAAGTAGATAGAGGTTTAACTAAGCGAGATCCAGGGAGCTTATTCTGGTGCCAGTCTCACCCCAGCATCTATTTAGTCAGCGGATTTTTGACATAGATTGCGCTGGTTGCAGCATGAGTCATCGATAGCATGTCACCGGTAGCCAAAAGGTTGTGCAAATTTTGGGCTTGGCATAAGGAAGCCTGTAGGATAACGTCACCCCCAATTCTCTTCTTCCAACAAACCACCAACCCCGCAACATACCCAACGACCAACCATTACCGGCAACACTAGCACATCACCTACTGCTCAATATGAGCTCTCTCACTCGCTCTCGCTCTCGGCTTGTCTCTAAAAATTTGGTATTTGATGGCCCGATCATGGTATTTGATGGCCAGATGACGTCCGAAGGAATATTCAAACAAGTTGTGAACGCGATCAAGACTGGCAAAGGCGAAATGTTGCTCTTTAATAAGGTGGATCCTGAAGAATTCGCGCATGCTTTGGAAAGCTTCCGCCATCCCTCCAATCACCTTGAAGGACGCTGCTTCCGGTAGCCCAACTCCTTCACTTGTTGTCTTTTATTCCCTCTAACTAACTCATATTCACAGAATTCATTGGTTTTCTTCTGAAAACAGATTGAAAGTGGTAAGGCCTTCAATGATGCATGAGTCTGTTGGATCGTGGCTTGCAAAAAACATTGTGAAAGCCGCAATGGAGGGGCTTATATCCGATTTTTGGAATGACACAATGGCGATGATGGTTGCTCCCGGTATGTTGTTAAGGCCCGTTTGGCTGCGATAGTTCCATTCCGTTGCCCCATGCAGGTGACCGTTTCAAAATGGAGAGGAGGCCATTTACACAGCAGATAGATCGCCCAACGGAATGGAACCATCGCAACCGAACAGAACCTAATTGGTTTACGGCCAGATACAGAATTCTTGTTAATCGTGGTTACTAGAATTTAATAATTTCGTTGGCGAGTATGTCGGCTCAGTGAAGGAGGGGGATTACACCTTCATACCCCGTATCGGACACGGAAGCCAACAAGGTGCCGCATACCCTTCTGTTGTTTTGGAATCCGGCTGGTATGAGTCTAGTACTCGACTCCTGGCAGATTCCAGACTCTGGCAGGAAGGTTCTGCAGGGGAAGTGCGAGTCGTGCTGCAGGCCAAATTTTACGAGCCGGATAACCAGAACAAGGTGCGACTTGTTTTGTCCATATCACGCACTTGCCCGGGCAGAGGCTTTACGCTGCATGATTATTATGTAAGTTTTTTTTTGTATACTCTATACTCATGGTTTCTTTACTAACATGTCAATTGTGAGTGTAGCCCATCTTTCCTGCCCCTCCTGAGCCGCAAAACAACCCCTCTATCTCGCTCGGTGAATTTTATGCAGGCTACTGTCCTCCTAAAGTCGACCAGACCACTGCCATTCCGCTAGACCTTGAACTGCTTCGTCAAGAAGCAGGCTTTTACATCAGAAAGCAAGGCTATATTCCGGCTGACACGGCTTGAAGGACAAAGGCCCTAGTCTAGGCTCATCCTATTTTTCCTGCTTGCTCTTTCAGAATTCCCCGCTATGTTTCCCATGCCTGTCAGTTAATTGCATGCGCGGGGCATTCCTGCTACTTTACCACATTTTTTTAGGAGGTATTTTAGTACATGTGCCTCAGCATTACAATCAAATGGCGAATAGTTGGCACTTTTCCTTAATAGCTTCACTACTTCCTCCTCCATTATTGTTTTCGCTCGGGCTCTTAGCCCAGTCTAGTCCCTCATGCCGCTAATTGATTAGAAGAACCACCTTGACGAAGTCAAGGAAAGACATTGTCAGCTCAGGATGATAGTCAAGGTCACGGCTAGCAAACTCCAGACTGCTGTGGAGCATGACTGCGCAAAGTGGCGACTCAGTGATCAGCAATCCATGGGACCCGCCCATGAGTAATCTTCCCTATGTAAGTGCTTATATCCTCGTATTTAAATATTATCTTCATTGCTTCATCCGATTTGGCCTTCGGTGGTAGACCCTGAGCCATAACGATATATATAGTTGGCTCAATGTACACTACAGAGGTTGGGCCTCCTTCCTTAGCCACTCCTGCTGTCCCACCTACTCTGACTGAGCAATTGCTTAGGGGGTCCTGGCGTCGCCAAGCATGCAAAAGCTGCTGTGGGTGGGCAAGGTACAACTTGTGAATCAGGCAATGGGAACCCCGGGGTATCTTATTGGTGTGACAGGTGACATCAACTGCAGACTAAGACTCTCACCCACAGTCTCCCTCCCTCTTAGAGACCTCATATTCCTCAACGAAGATGAAGACTTTCATTAATGGCAACTTGCTAGTGATGAAAACCATTCCTTATATCCGATGGTTCTTGAGTGATAACCTGTTCAGAGAGAGGACAGCCCCCGATGCCAGAGCCTGACGAGAGCAGATACCGGTATTCTTACCATGATTCCTGGGATAGTTCTTGGCAGCTGGACAACTTGGCTGAGAGTGACGGGAAGAATAAGCACCGTATGTAGAAGGAAGACCACGTGTAACATATGGATCACGAGTAATGATGAGTAGGATGAGCACGACGAGGATGAAGAAGACTACGAGTCCGATGAGGATCATGATGTTGAGCTGGTTTCTCGGATGTCTGAGAAACAGAGAGTCATTATCCTCCACACTGTAAGTTCTAAGATTCCAGTTAACTTGATAATCCATACTCAATTGCGAAAGCACATACATAGGAAGGTGCAACTGGGCTCTCAAGGCAATCTCAACACGGGAGACGGCACACTGGGCATTTGTAACACAGGTAGGTGGAGCAGGCAAGTTCCACCATTGATCGCTTCTTTCTGAGATCTTGCCGCGAGCCACACATACCATCCAATGCATTGATGCGGAGATATGTTTGGGAGGTTATCAACAGGATCTCCGGCATGTGGCAATGCTGGCGGTGGAAGCCCGCCCTGGTTCGCTTGACGGTGGCCTAGACCACCCTTCTGCTAGCGTCTCAGAGACCCTCCAGTAAATTCAACAGCTCTCTTCCCCTGTTTACTCAGTGTTCCCGGCCCACCATCAATCATGAACCCTGATGCCGTGACCATTATGCGAGCTCCCACTAGGCCTCAAACTGCAAGTCTTCCGCCGTCTCCGTCAGCCGCTATTACTGCGACCACACTGTTGGTTGCCACGACACCCTCAACACCTGCATCTTCCTCCCCACCTTTCTACCTCGGGCCAGAGTTCCAAAGCTTAGTAAATGACAAAGTACCAGGATTACCAGAAAATGAATTTTTGCAGTGACAGGTACCGTAGCAGACCTTCAGGGTTCCGAATAGTCCGACTGGTCAAGTCTTGGAGTCAAGACCAGGCTGGTCAGTCCTGGCGATGCCAGTGACCAGACCTGACTAACTTCAGTGGTCCGAGCTAGTCTGGACTTGGTCCCGGACCAGTCTTCATATAAACTAATATCATCATGTAATATCACTCACTTAGCTAACAGAAAGTATTTGATACTCGTGCATTTATTTTCAATGCCCCTAATCCAAGCAAGGTACTATCACTACTCTAATTCTCCTAAAAATCTATGGTGTGACTCATGGAAACCATGAGTTTAATAAAGAAAATCTCTATTTGAACGTAATATATGGTGATGAAAATAGTGAAAAGAGGAATTTGGATGCTAATTCTGTCAAAGGGCAGTGCACATCTTGTTGCTTGGCGGGCCTGGTCAGACCAGTCCTGGTCAAGTCGGTCCTGATGATTCTGACCATCTAGTCGGTCTAATTTCCACCATTGGACTAGACTTGACTTTCGACTAGTCCAGTCTTCCACAGACCATTCGGAACCCTGAAGAGATTGGTAAATACTGGAAGGGATAGAGGGTCGCTAACCTGGAGGGAGGAGTGAAGGAGTATAAAAAGGAGGAAAGGTTAGATGGATAGTCTTCCGTAACCGATCAGCAATCAGGGAAAAAAGAAAAAGGAAAATAAAAGGAAACAGGAAAATGATTTTTTTTGGGTAGGAAATAGTGTAACAGAAAAAATACAAGGGAAAAACAAACGGCATGTAAATCAAGGCTTGTTTTTGACCAATTGTTCCTTAGGGAGCAACAACTCATGTAGCGCTGCCGGTTGGCTCAGGGTACGTACCATACAAAATGTATATATTGAAACCATAATTTGGCATTCTAGAAGACGGCCTGTATCCGCATAAATATGCCCCATCTTGCATTAGTCCAATGGCTTTCACCTGTCGTCAGGATGGCTTCCTGATGGGCTCCACGTCGATTGTCGAATCACATTACCTAAAGTCCACTTCGAGGTGCTCAGGAAAGGTCTCCATATCAAAAAGAAAATGACTGCGCAATAGTGATGGGCACGATCATGCTCGAGCATAAAGTTTTGGTGTGCTCGAGCAGGATTTATGCTCGAGCATGGGCCAAATTCTCTGCTCGAGCATGATCGTGCCCATCACTGCTTCGCAAACGACTTAAAAAAAGGGAAATAACCATCCACCCATCGACCAACTGACCGCATTCATGAGCAGGGATAGTTCAATGGCTACGCGTACAAGTAACTCATCATGCCTAAGATTAAATTTTCTTTTTCAGACTAGATTGCAAATTTGGGAAGATGGTCCCTAACGTATTTTACCTAGTTATGGGACGTGTCATAGTTATGGGACATTGTGTGAATTATAGATTTGATAGACAAAAACATCAACCATACAACAAGGAGTGCTTAGAATCACATCAAACTTTGGTTTTAAAATGCCAATTGGGCTATGAATATACGATAAGAATTACAGATAGAGTAAACTTCTAGTAGTAAAGCTATTATACATTTAGTATGAAAATAAAGAAGTTTGAATAGGTTCAGCTATTGAGATGCCAAATCAGAAGATAAAATGGTAAAATTATTTGGTTTCCTGGCACAGGTACGCTGAGGTCAAAACCTTCTCGGAGTTGTGGCTGCTAGTTGATTGGAAATCTACAAGACACAAGTCGTTAGTTTGAAATACAGTTATTTATTATTAGGTGTAACATACTTTAGCAACAACTTCACTCTCGCTTACCTCATCCATGTCAGTCAACACTGCAGCATCAGAATCCTCACCATGATTTTCCTGTACAAGTTGCTGCCAGTGCCGCCTTTGAGATGTTTTCTGCCATCTGTTACCTAAGACAGTTGTAACGATACTTCCCTCCGGGCGATACTTAGAGCAGGTAACAACTTCCTCGTTCTCGTACACTACTTCTGATAGCCGAACGCTCTTGCTCCTATCGTGTAGTCAAAAACGTACCAGGAGAGACTTCTCTTATTTGCCGGGAATTGTGATAGTAAAGAGTGATTGAATTGATAGTATAAGAAAGTACTTAGATGGTTGTGTGAGGAACTAACTACTTAATGTTTTTTTTTTTTTTTT
>QOVD01001157.1:0-10315 GCA_003521225.1 Tuber microsphaerosporum
GGGGGTACGGGTAGTTGGGGGGTACGGGGTGGTCGTGGGTCCGGTCTGCTAGGAGGAGGTCTTGGGCCCTGGTACGGAGGGCCTTATAGGTCCAACGCATCAGCTCCGGGGGTGGCAGGTCAAGGTGCGAAGCTTGCAGCTCTCCCAGAATATGGCGGATGCAGGATAGGTCGGTCGTGTGCGGGATTGTGAGGTGGGTGAGGGCGTCAGGAGGGAGGTGCTTCCTGAGGGGAGGGGATGGTGTAGGGGTCCGCCGGTGGAGGGTGAGGTACACCGAAGTGAGACCATTCGTCCAGATCCTGTTCGAGTCCTGGGCCCTGTATACTAACAGTGGTGGGAAGTCCTTGGGAAGGCGTGCAGTGGCGTGGTTGAGAGTGGGGGGGGCAGGGGCCAGACGTAGGGCCGCTAGCTGCTGTTTGTAGGTGGTGTCTGCGCCAAGGGGGGGAAGGCACGCTTGCCTGGAAAGGATGTTGACGGGGGTCGAGTAGAAACAATTCGTGGCCCATCTCTGTACTCTGTGCTAGAAGGAGTTCATCCTGCCTAAAGAGCCAGTGTCGAGGTGAATGAGGTCGGCCCCATATGTCAGTATGGGTAGACTGACGGCTTGTGCAAGCCTATGTGAGAGGAAGGGCCGTATGCCGGCCCCTGGTGATGCGACGCGTTTTAGGAAGGAGAAGGCTGCCTGTGCTAGGGCTAGCCTTCTCTCGAAGTGCTGTGAGTTGTTGAGGGAGGGGGATAGCCACTACCTGAGCCAGCGGACCACCTTAGCAGGTGGGAACAGCTGCACTTCCAGCAAAATGGGGGAGCATGAGGGGGGGGTTCGCTGGCTGGGGGTTCGCCAATGAATGATTTCAGTTTACGGTACAGGGAAAGAGACACCAAGCTTTGATCACCTGGTGCATAGGGAAACAAAGAGGCCTCGGAGGGGCAGGATGTTTCTTCTGTATGAGTGGGATCCGACTGTGACAGCGAAGTCATTGACGTAAGAGACCAAAAGGCCCTTGGGTATGGAGAGATGAAGGGGGCTGACATAGATCAGGAAAACGAGAGGGGGTTTCCTACTGAGACTGGGGCGGATAGGTTGGGGGAGCGTTGGTTGAGTAGTGTGGACCTATGATCTGTGAGAAACGAGGAGACCCAGGCCACAAGGTACGAGGGATTCTTTGCTTTGAGGAGGCGGGCCCTGAGGGTCCGGGAGTCGAGATTGTCGAAACCGGCCTTGATGTCCAGGAAAAGACAGGATACTTTGAGCTTGGCTCTCGGGAGGCATCTCACTTCATTAGTGAGGGTGGCGAATGCATCAGAGGTACTGACACCCGGCAGAGAACCGCACTGCTTTGGTTCCCGGAACCCATTGTCTCGGACGACTTTCAGGAGCCTGACGGCCATGATTCTCCCCAGGATCTTGGAGACAGTTTGAGGAGGACTATGATACGGAAGGAGGCGGAGAAGTCGTAAGAGGGCTTCCCAGGTTTGTCCAAGACAACGCCATTTGCCGCTTTTAATGTGGGGAGGTGGAAGCCATAGGAGATCAGGGGGGAGAGGAGATCAGTCAGGATGTCCTTGTTCTGACCGTGAACCTTCTTCCAAACCCAGTATGGGATACCGTCTGGGCCAGTGGCTGACGACAGTGAGGATTTACTGAGTGCCAGGGAGATGTCTTCCTGGGTGAGGGGGACACAATCGGCGTGGGGGAATAAGCGGGGACTACTGGGGAGGAGTTCCTTGTCTGGGAAGAAGTTGGGGAGGAGGGCGGTGGTAATAGCCTCCGGGTTGTCGGCGTTGGGGAGGCTTGAGAAGCGGGGGGCCTTCCTTGGGGCCACAAACTTCTTCGCAGTCCAAATGGTTTGGTGGGTGGTGGATGAGAGGAAGGAGGACTAGTAGCCTGCCTTGGCCCTCTTGATGGCCTTGGGGTAGCCATTGCTGGAGGACCTGGCAAGACTCTTCAGGTGTGGGAGGTCTGATATCCAGACGGCCCGGGCGGCCTTGTTGTGCTCTTTGCGGAGGATTGTGAGTAGAGGGGTCCACCAGGGCTTGGACCGGGAAGAGGGACGAGAGCGGGGTGCTGCAGTTATGAGGAGGGCTATCAGCGTGTTGAGTGAGGCCTCGATCCAATGGTCAGGCTGTTGAGGAGACGGGGAGGAGGGCGTGGGTGGGACTGTCAAGGCCTTGATGCCGTCGGCCAGAGAATCACAGTCCACCTTGTCCCAGATTGTTCTGGGGGGGGCGAGGTCCCCTGTGGGGGCAGAAAGGGTGATTGTGATGGGGATGTGGTCTGAGCCTGTGCTGGGGAGAGAGGAGTCCAATTCCTGGAAGGCCGGGAACAGGAGGGGGTTTATGAAGGCAAGGTCGATGACACCTGGCCTGCGGGTGCTGGATAAGGCGAAAGGCGTGTATGCCCCGTGGGTATTCAGGAGTGAGAAGCCAAGGGCAGCAGCCCTGGAGATGTAGGGGGAGGAGATCCTGGTCACTGTGGTTGAGATTGCTCGGAAGGGATCCGAAAGGGGGTGGTAGAGATTGAAATCGCCTACAACCAACAGGGGGAAGTCGGTATGGGGTAAGCATTGATATGGGAAGAGGGTATGAGCGTTCCTGGGGAGAGCCCAAGGGAACACATTGAGCAAGCGGAAGCCTGTGGAATTGGTGCCGAAGCAGCCATTTGGGGTAAAAACATCTAAAGATATAAGGTCGTCAATCCCGTCATGGAATACGGGGAGAACGGCATGAGAGGAAAGCAAACCATTCACTACATAGCAAGCGACTGGTGGTTTAGGGCAACTGAGTGAGAAAGATTTAAAGCCAGTAAAACAAGGAAGAAAACTTTTAGAACAAGGGGGGTCTTGAAGAAACACAAAATCGGGGGGGGAACCATCGGCGAAACAGGAAAACAAGGAAAGAAACACATCCCTGCTCCCAAGGCTGTTATGCTGAATGAGGGTGATTTTAGGAACTGGGGCCAGCCGGTGGAGTGAAGTGGAAGAGAAGTTAATCATCACCGGGCGGAGCCCGAGAGGCTGAGGCGGCGCGAGAAGAAGCCCTGACCCTCTTGGGACAAGGGGGAGTGGAATCTTGGGTGGCTGTCATTGGTCCGGGGCGGGCTGGTGTGGGGGTGGTAAGGAGTTCCTGGGGGGCTGGAAGGGCCGGAGGAGTAGAGGGTGCCGGGTTGCCATCTTCCGCCACATCTATGGCCTCCCCACTGTCTGAGGAAGATGCGGAGTCAGATTCGGAAACTGACTACTCAACGTTCTTTTTTTTTTTTTCTTTCTCTTTTTTTTTTTCATTTTCTTTTTTTATCTCAGTTTTGCATTTGTTTTACTACTACACGTGTACAAACCAGACATGCATCGCAAGATATGGCCAACAAAAACCCTCAACTCCACCCTGGCGCCAGCGGAAAAACCCATCAACCCAAGACCCTCTGGTTTGGGCCCAACCGCACGATCCTGTGAGCAAGAGAGAAATACAAAGCCGGCTAAGCGGACGACAAAGTAAATCCCCAAAACCCGACAAGCAGGAAACAAGAGGAAAACCAGTTGCCGTAACCTCCTACCCTCTAAAAATAAAAACCCGTCCAAGGACGACGAACAAGGAGAGTAAAGTCTAACCAATACAAAGTGAAAGGAAAGACATAGAAGAACACCATGAGAAGAAAACCCAACCGAGACATAGAGTAGAAACTACACTAACGAACCCGAGAGACGGCCGGCCATCACCCGTTGTAAAAGTGGGGCAATAATAACACGAAAGAGGCCGGAAAGCAATTACATCGATCCAATGCCTTGTGTTAGCCCAAGGAGGTAGCGCAATACCATGGACTGTCGTAACTGAGGAGAGCGACCATGGGCAGCCGCGGGGGGCGAGTGGAGCCACCAGGCAGAGAGGATGCCAGCCGCATGGAGTGAGCGGAGCGGACCGTGGAAGCGGAATGCGCCGGCGGGCTGTGGGGGTGGCTGTAACTGATCCGCGGGAAGAAAGGATAAGACGAGCAGAGGGGGTAGAGGGCAAAACGACTCTCTAGAAACAACAGACAAACAGGCCATGCTTGAATGTTTTCCGACCAAGAGACGACAGCGAGTACCACCAAGTTACTAACCAAAGCTATCCCTAGCGGGGTACCAGCCCGCGGCGAGGGAAGTACTTGCACCGAGGTCCGGACAGCGTAACGCCCACCGGAAACATAGGAAGAAGTAAAGCCAGCAGTGGGCAATCGCTAAGCGAGGCTTGCGAGAGCGGGATGAGGAGAGGGGATGAGAAGGGCCTTCAAGCAACCCCTAGGACAATGCTTTCTGAAGGCAAGGCCATAATAGAGGAAGGAGAAGGGAGTGTCTTCACCCTCCTAGGCAAGGAGGCCATCATAGGAGAGGAGAGTGAGAGGGTGGAGTTGATGATGATTTTCATGGTGTTGAGATTTCAATCGCCAGAGGTGGAGAGGAGATCGTTCGTGACTGACTACATTTTGTTTTTTTTTTGTTTTTTGTTTATATCATATACTATTGTTTTACAACTCCCGAGATACAAAAGATAGCATGCATCATCAGATATGGCCAAGAAAAACCTCAAATGATCCAACCTGGCGCCGGTGGAAAAAGCCATCATCCCAAGACCCTCTGGTGTGGGCCCAACCAGACGATCTCGCAGACAAAGAAGAGAAACAAAGCCGGCTAGCCGGAGCGGACGACCAAGTGAAACCCCAAAACCCTACAAGCAGGATACAACAGGAAAACCACTTGCTATAAACTCCTACCCCCTAACAATGAAAACACTGCCTTAGCAGCAAAACAAAGGAGCGTCGCGTCTAACCAGTACAAGTGAAAGGAAAGACAACAAGGGGAACCCATGAGAAGAAAACCCAAACAAGAAATAGAGTAAAAACAACACTAACGATCTCGTAAGGGGGCCGGCCATCACCCTATTTGAACCAGGGAGCAATCATAACACGAAAGAGACCGGTAGGACAATTACATCGTCCAAGGCTTTAGAGTCGTTCAAGGAGGCGGTGCAATACCATGAACTGTCGTAACCGAGGAATGCGACCACGGGCAGCCGCGGGGGGCGAGTGGAGCCACCAGGCAGAGAGGATGCCAGCCGAGAGAGTGAACCAAGCCGACCGTGTAAGCGAGGGCAAGGGAGGAACAAGGGGATGGCTGTAACCAAGCCATGGGACGAGAAGATGGGACGAGGGGCGGGGGTGGAAGGTAAACGACTCGCTAGAAACAACCGTCAAACAGGCCATGCTCAAGTGATTTCGGACGGAGAGGACGATAGCGAGTACCGCGAAGTTACTGACCGAAGCTTTCCCCAGTGAGGGACAAGCCATAAAACCAAGGGCGTGCTCTCACCAAGTTCCGGACACCGTAATGCAGACCGCAAACGTAGATAGAAGTAATACCAACCAGGGCGATCGCTAAGCGAGGCTTGCGACAGTGAGACGATGGGGTGGGTGAGAAGAGCCTTCCAACAACTTCTAGGACAATGCTTTCTCAAGGCGAGGCCATAATAAAAGAGGAAGAAGGTAGTGTCGTCACCCTCCTAGGCAGCGAGGCCATCACAGGAGAGGAGAGGGAGGGAATGGAGTTGACGATGATATCTCATGTTGTTGAGATTTCTATCGCCGGAGGTGTAGAGGAGACTGACTACTTGACGGTTTTTTCTTTTGTTTTTTTTTTTTCTTTTTTTTTTTTTTTTATCACTCTTTATTTTCGTTTCAAGGCTTACAGTACAACACCCGCTTACGGAACAAAAAGGGTGTGCAGCAGCCGCTATAACCCCAAAGACCCGGTGCCCTTCCAAACCCACAGTCCATCCCGTACCCCCTCTCTTGCTAAAAGCCCTCTGACCCTGCCCGACAGGAGCGGAAACCCACATACAAGTCCGGTACTATGGGTAGAAAACTACAGAAAGAAAATACAGGCCTGAGCTCCGACAAAACCTCCACAGACAAGCGGAAAGAAAGAAACCAAACGACAGTGAGATACTAAAGAGAAACCCAACCGTGTACTACTGTCCAACCCAAACATACCCCACCAGCTTTCCCCATCAGTCCACGTAACTTGGGACACATACGGAGCCGGATCCTAAATGCCCCGAGAAACTCGGTAAACGTACTCATGCGAAGCTACGGAAGCCGGGCTATAGATAGACGGTGGGAGGGACGACGCAATCGAAGATAATCAGGACCGTGTGGGGTAAGCGAAAAAAATCTAAGCCTCCGGAAACTAACCAGGGTGAGAAAGCAGTAGGATGCAAGCTAGGTGATGAGAGCGGGACTGCCGAAAGGCAGCCAGCCCACTAGGGGGGAGCTGTAACCGAGCCACGGGACGAATGACCAGGGGAGGCGAGGAGAGACGAGGAGGCGGAGGGGTAGACCAAACCAAGAAGTGCGAGACGGACCGACCGAAACGAGATCACAGTTTGTCGACGATGCCGACCGTACCAAACAGGGTTGGCCGGAGAGAGTGCAATACCAGGGAGCAGAGCCACGGCGGCCACTACTTCACCGATAACCCGAAACTGCAGAAGGCCATTGACGAGGAAGGGGTTGCCGACCGTGTGCAAACGCTAAGCGAGGGCAGCGAAACGAGAGCAGGCAAGGGGAGAGAGAGTAACCTTGAACCCCCTAGACAAAGACTGCCCAAGAGCAATGCTATCAGGAGGGGAACAGAGGGGAGAGGGATGAGGACGCGTCACCCTCCTAGGCAGCGAGGCCATCAGAAGAGGGGAGTGGGAGGTGGATGGAGTTGACGATGATTTCTCATGGTGTTGAGATTTCAATCGCCGGAGGTGTAGAGGAGATCGTTCGTGCTGACTACTCGACGGTTTGTCTTTTCTTTTTTTTTTTTTTTTATATCAACTTGCATTTGTCTTTACAACTACCGCGTACAAAACAGGCATGCATCATCAGATATGGCCAAGAAAATACCCCGATCGAACCTGGCACCAGTGGAAAAAGCCATTATCCCAAGATCATCTGGTGTGGGCCCAACCGCACGATCTCGCAGACAAGAAAGAAATACAACATCGGCTAGCCGAAGCGGACGACCAAGTAAACCCTCAAAAGCCTACAAGCAGGAAACAACAGGAAAACCACTTGCCATAAACTCCTACCCCCTAACAATAATAACACTGCATCCGCAGCGAAACAAGGAGTGAAAAATATGGCCTATACAAAGCGATAGAAACCACAAACAAGGGGAACCCATGAGAAGAAAACCCAAACAAGACATAGAGTAAACACAACACTAAAGATCTCGAAAGGGGGCCGGCCATCACCCTATCTGAACCAGGGAGCAATCATACCACGAAAGAAACCGGTAGAACAATTACATCGTCCAAGGCTTTAGAGTCGTCCAAGGAGGCGGTGCAATACCATGAACAGTCATAACCGAGGAATGCGACCGTGGGCAGCCCCGGGCGGCCAGTGGAGCCACCAGGCCATAACGAAAGAGGAAGAAGGTAGTGTCCTCACCCTACTAGACAACGAGGCCATCACAGGAGAGGAGAGGGAGAGGGTTGAGTTGACGATGATTTCTCATAGTGTTGAGATTTCAAACGCCGGAGGGGTGGAGGAGATNNNNCGCGTTCGTGCTGACTACTCGACAGTTTTTTTTTTTTTTTTCATTTTTTTTTTCATATCATATATTCGTTGTTTTAAGGTACAAGAAATAGCATGCATCATCAGATATGGCCAAAACAAAACCCACAAACACAAACAAAAACATAGAAACACAACCTAAAAACAAAACTACTTCTCCAGCGCGTTGAATCCATACGCAATTGAACATAATAACAAAAACATAGTAAAATCACCAACAACTAGCTAAGCAAACAAGTACAACACTAAATATTTCTTTTCGCAACTTAAGGAAGAACAGGGGCATTGCAGAGCATCAAGGCCCTGGCCCTGGTGTCGGAAATGCCTTCTAGGAGGTTGCCGGATGGAAAGCGTGTCAGACTGGGGCGTCGTGGGGGCGACCCCGGGGGGGTAATAGATGGGACCTCGAGAGGGGGCGGAACGGGGGAAAGCAGGCATGTCAGGGGGAAAGCCCGTAGCAGTTGAGAGAATGTAGCCGGCTAAACCTTTGAGGAGCAAGGCGGAGTCCCACATGGGGGACGAGGGGCCCAGCGACAAATCCCTTGGGAGAAACAGGGAACTCGCTTCCGATCTCGCGGTACAGGTGAGGATGGCGTGCTTGAAGTCTTCCACCTCGGCCCCGCATTGGGGGCAGAGAGTGGGGTTGTCATGGTTGTACCAAGAGGGGTGACCCACAAAGTAACTTTTTCCGGCCCGCATCTGGTGGATCCTGCCCGCCCGGAAACGGGACAGGCCTTGAAGAGGCTGGGGGGACAGGGAGGGGGGAAAACCGTAGTAGCAGGGGGGGGCGAAGTCTATCTTCCACCGGGAGAGGAGGGACTGCCAGAGGAGGAGTTTGAGCCGTTTGTTGACCTTGGACATGAGGACGGCGTCTGGGAGATGTTCAGCTGTGTCAAGGAGGTCGGTTTTTATCAATGGGAAAAAAGTTGGGTGACCGAGCGCCACATAGGTGTCGTGTACAATTGAGTCAAGGGGTAAGTGCCTTCTCCACCTTGACGGCGGTGTTGCCCAGTTAAGGGGCAGGTAATTCGGCTCGAGTTTTGTGGCGTATTGGCGAGCTGAGATGGGGGATCTCCAATCGTCTAGGCCAGGGAAGGACGGGTGTAGTCGGGCCGCCGCTGGTTAGCGGACGGGGGGAGGCAAGAGATACGGAGGCCGGCGAGGCGGCGCTGGTGAGCCGCTAGTAGAGCGATAGGGGGGAGGCAGGACTCGAAAGACAGTATGCCCGTGGGGGTCGAGGAGAAACATAAGGTGGTCCCTCTTTGGACCTTCCTTCAGAAAACCTCCATCTTGTCAGTCATCTTTGCACTCGGAACAAATAGGTCTGCTCCGTATAGGAGGACGGGGCGGATGACGGCCATGGCCAGGCGGTGGGAGAGGAATGGAGGTATGCCTTTTGCTGGAGAGCCAAGGGAACGGATCACGGCAAAGGCACCTTTGGCCAGGGAGAGCCTTTTGTTGAAATGGGGGGAGGTGGACAGGGTAGGGGTGAACCAGTATCCTAGCCCCCTGAGGGAGGACGCCGGGTCGAAGCTGCTGCCAGCCAGAACCACCGGACACTTGGAAAATGGGCCCCTTTGCAGAGGGGTCCGCCAGTGAATAAGTTCGGTTTTGGGGACCGAGAAGGGGACACCTAGGTTGGACGCGATCCCGGTGAGGGTTCGATAGTGTCTAGCCATTAAGGAGCAGTTCTTATGATAGGAAGGAGAGGAAACCGTGACCGCAAAGTCATCCACGTATGAGAGGACCAGGCCTCTGGGTATGAGCAAATGGATGGAAGAAACATAAATAACAAAGAGGAGGGGGGAGAGGGGAGAACCCTGAGGAGTTCCGACAGAGACTGGGAGGGACGTGCCGGGGGAGCCTTGAAACAGAAGTCGGCAACGGCGCCCGTGCAGGAAAGAGGAGACCCATTTTACCCAGTAAATGGGGGTCCCTAGAGATTGCAGTCTGGAGGACAGGACCTCGGCATTGACATTGTCGAAACCGCCCTTGATGTCTAGGAAAAGGGTGGAGACCTTGAACTCTCGGTTGGCTTGGAGAGCGCGGACTTCATGGGCCAGGGTGCTTGCAGCGTCAAAGGTTGAAATGCCTGGGAGAGAACCACACTGATCTTTGTGTATGAGCCCCAGGGAACGGGCTAAAATGCCCAGCCTGGAGCAAACAATCCTCTCAACAATTTTGGAAAAGGTTTTGAGGAGGACAATTACACGGAAGGAGGGAGGCGAATCGTAGGAGGATTTGCCCGGCGTGTCAAGGATGATTCCGTCCGCGTCTTTCAAGGAGGGCGGGAGATGACCATGGGAGAAGAGGGGAGAGAGGAGGGCGGGTATGAGAAGGGGGAACTTTGAATGAACCTTTTTCCACACCGAGTATGGGATGGTATCGGGACCGGGAGCTGAGGTGGTGGAGCATGCCTTAAGGGCAGTGCTGACTTCTTCTTTGGAAACTGCGGGAGCGGTGGGGTCTAGCCTGGCAGAGAGGGGATAGCTGGGGGATGGTCTGGCCGGAAAAAAGTGACCAAGCAGGGCCTCATTGATCTGAGCAGGTGTGTCGGCCCCGGGGAAGGAGGGGAATCTGACGGAGGGGTTACCGGAGATGACGCGTCTGGCGTGCCATATCGATTGGGCATTAGTGGAGGAGAGGAAGGAGTCCCAGTGCTTCTTCTTGGCCTGTTGAATGGCTTTGAAATAAGCGGATCTGGCCGCTCTGGCCTCGGCGGGG
>QOVD01001158.1:0-19986 GCA_003521225.1 Tuber microsphaerosporum
ACCCGTACCCTGATGGCTACAACACTTCTGCCCACAAGTCTGAAGCCGGTGGTGCTGAGGGTGGCAACCCAGCGCTCTGGGAGATAGTTTACACCATCACTCACACTATTCGAAACACTGGAAAGGTTGCTGGAGCGGAGGTGTCTCAGCTTTACGTCAACTACGGATCCAAGGGCACTGTTGGTGAGTAGCCATGACTCCTTATAACAATGTAATTTGGCACTAATGATAGGTTTAGAATTCCCTGAACGTGTCCTCCGTGGTTTTGAGAAGGTCTTCCTCCAGCCTGGCGAGAGCAGGACAGTCACCTTCAAACTCACCAGACGGGACCTGAGTTACTGGGACGTTACCAAACAAAACTGGGTCATCCCATCCGGAGGCTTGGGCTTTTCCATCGGCCAGAGTTCGAGGATATTCCACCTTCGCGGAAACCTCGGATATGGGTATTAAACCAACCACCTTACCCTTTATAAAATGAGCTTGAGACGAAAGGTAAAGGTGGTAGTTCACTTCTTGTACATAGCTAGTTTATTATAGGTAGTTTATTTTCGGAGTCGAGAGCACTGTATCATAGTGTACCGGTACCGGTACTGTACACATTAGATTCTTGGAGAGCAGGGGGGATGCTAATTGGGGATAAACCGAATTTCTACGGTTATGGAGTTGCGCATCGCGCGTGTGACATGCCATACTATCACAGTGCAGTGGGTGACGCGAATGCGACGTCCTGAAAGATATTCTGCCGGTATTGATTTTATCCCCACAACACTTGGCATAATTCAATTACTTTTTCATACAAGTATGCTTTGCAGTGGCATAGCCTAACTGATAATATTTGGGTGCGGTGCACAACCTTGCGCTGGGAAAGAGTGTAACTTAAGGTACTTGTTTGTGAATCGCACTCGTACATAATATTATGGTTCCGTTCATGATAAACCAACGAGATAGGCTAGGACCGGTATATACACCATACAGAAAACCTAATACCGAACCAGGTATATCATAAGAGAGAAATTATTTATTTCACGGTGCTATGAAACTTGCAGCCAAGAAGCAGATGTAAAGTACAAGGTTTGTCAGCTATGTATCATAAGATTTTTAACTCGTATATTCAATGAAATTTAATAAAAGTTGTAAAATACATAAGCTAGGCCACATTTTTTTTTTCTTTCCCCGCCTTTTTTCCAAAGCTCCTATTATTATACAATCTATATTCTATTTTATTTTATTAAACGTTATGAAAAATTTCCCTCAATAACCTTGTTTGTACTCGAGTAATGATAAAATTCCTGTTGTGTGAAAAGGCTTGAGACATCCTTTGCTTTTCTGCTGCTCAAGACACTTTAGAGAACAAGTTGTTGAAGAGCTTTAGATTGGTTGGCAAGGCTCTAGTGAGTTTAGGAAAGTTTAGGAAAAGGGGAACTTGTTGATCTGGCTGACCATCTAATCGCAGCCCGATTAGTCAACAAGGAATTTGCGAAACCCAAACTACTGTAAGCCCTGACCTGTACGACTCCGACTGCCGGCAGTGGAGCCATATGTCGGGTATTATACTAACTTAAGTTCTAGGAATGAAAATTCGGGTCCTGGTCAAGCGCCGTATGACGCAAACAGCGGAATACTCGAGAACCGGTATACACACTTTAGAGCGTACTGGGGCTTACGAGTTCCTGGGCCTGTACTAGCAGTAGGTTCACAAGGCCTGCATGCTCGTTTGCGGCGGCCGGTATTAGCATGCCAGGGGTGGCTTCGGATCCGCGTTGTCTCACATGTCGGGGCTGTGGGTTGATGCATGTACCCCGGAACCCCGGCTGCGGCTTCGGCATTGCAACCCACGCGAGTGGGGAGGTGCCGGGGGTGTAAACGCTTGTCTATTGGAGGTTGCTGGCTAACAACTATAATACTATACTTAAATAGTGAAAACTCTACATGTACCCTATATCCACTCGTGCCCTAGTGTGCCCACACATGTCCACATCTCGGTACTCCTCCATACTATTGCGCTTCCGTTGCTTGCGCTCCTCGATATAATACAACGTTCTACTACTGGGGTTATTATACCATCATCATATTCTCTTTCTGAGATTCACGATTCACTACCCCCCTATATCCATATATCGCGGCCCACGAGTGGTATAGTTAGCATCCTACCACCCTAACAGCATCCCCACCGCTCCCCAGAGCCCATTCATTGCGGGGTATTGCCCCTGTTGTCTTTCATGTCAGGGCTAGCACCTTCACTCTCACCACCACCTCATGGCCATTCTCGGCCTCACATATGAGGGGTGTGGCACCCGCCGAGTGCCGATCCCGGCTTTCCTTTAGACCCCCCCTCCCATTGCTCCTCTACCTCTCCCAACCTAAGGACATAATGTAACACCCCCCATGCATGCAGTGCCACAGGAAATCAAACTTTTTTTCTCCCCCCCCCGCTGTGTATACACAGCCACAAAGTGCCGAGTGACTGGTCATGATCGCGCATGCAGACCTAAAGAAAATAGACTAAAAAGGAAAACGGGAGAATGGGGGATGAAAAAAAAAAAAAAAGTGGATATGCTAGGCTCACCGACTGATGACTTTCCCTGTTCCATTATGTTTTGTGCTTGCTCTGCTTCGTGCTTTGGCCTATATCCCGGGAGTGCTGGGAGGGCCGTTATCCCTAACGAGAGCAAGGAGAAGAGCGGCTCTAAATACTATACTATACACCACAGCACGCAATCAATACCGACTATCCCATAAGTAGACCGCACAATTTCGTCGCGATCTACGCTATACCTACCAGCTATCTGAGACTACAGTACCGTACCCAACTATGCGCTTATTCACCCACCAACCAACCCAACCGATATTTTCAACTTTGAAAATTTAATCGACCCATACAGCACCCCATCTATAAGACACTCCCAGCTATCGTATATCTTCCACTACCTCCCCCTCCCCCTCTTCCATCCGTTCCATAGAGCGGGCAGAAGCTAACCCATCCTGTCTCACAAAACCGCTTGAGTCCCTTCCCATTTTCCCTTTTCTCGCAGTGCCGGTATATATAATACAATACGTGCGCTAATCCTGTTTATAGTTTATATCAAACAAGTCATTCGTGCCCTCCCCCCACCCCCTTCGGGCAAACTAAGTTACGTTAGGCCCTACTCTACGGTATATAGCATTCATGGTAATTGGTACCACAGGCCGGATGGGCCGCTCAGCGGGATGGGGTATTGTTCGGCAAGTAAGTGCTTCCGTTAGCCACGGGAGGGGCAGTGGAGTGATTCTGAGCCTCCTAGTTGTTTGTTGGTTGAGAATGTCACTTTGTAGAGTGCTCACTTGGGCTATGGAAAATACAGTGACGGCAGGGGGTCCATTGTTTATTTATGATGCGCAGCCACCCACCTGCCCACATACCCGCCCTATTCTCTTCGAGTAGATACTATGGGTAAGCGATAGAACACTACAACCACTAACCCGCTCTGCCATCCCGCCATTCCTCCCAAACAAAGTCATGGCCGATCGTTTACTAAAGCAAAGAGGGGAAGAGAAAAAAGGAAATAGACAATTTTTACTGAATTCATTTCAAAGCCTAACAATAGACAAAATCCTCCCAAGTCATAATTCAAGGAAAGGAAAAAGAGGAAGAAAATAAGAGATGGAAAAAGTATTATTTATTTGCAAGTAAAAGAAGGAGATCGAGATGAAGAAAAGAAGAAAAAAAGACACCCCCTTGCATTAAATTTTTATATCTGTACTCAAGCCATGACCCCCCTGACACGTGCTGGAATATCCTGTTGGGTATAGTCGATGAGAGTCTGGATACCGTTCCAATCGATGCCCAACTTTCCCTCTATGCCCAACTTCATGTCCCATCCGATGAACTGGTGAAGGTCGTTCGCAGTGTTGGCGGCTGAGGATTTAAAGGCCAAGGCTACTGGCGGGAGTTGCTTGGTCGAGTCGAAGTCGGTGGATTTGATGGTGGAGTTGATGCCTGCCCCTTCGATCAAGCCGAGCACAGCAACGTCAATGAGGGTGAATGACACCGCTGGGAAAATCTCGTTTGCGATGGTGACTATTGCTTTCGCGCCGCCCTGTTGTACCCAGATATCCAGCGAGTCAAAGAGTACATATTTAATATTGTGAAGCACAGCATTGAATTTCTGAAGTTGGAACCCGGCAATAAAGGGCTTGCCCGCCGAAGAATACTGGCAATCAACAAACTTTGCTGCGAGATGATGGATCCCACCTGCGATCACCATTGACAAAAATTTCCCAAAGCCGTTGCTCACGCAACGCCCCTCGTCCATCTCAATTACACCACTAAGATTAGACCAACCTCTCGTGAGATTTAAGTCGTTCACCTTTAGGACGGCGAAACACTCCACATTTCTATCCGTATACATGGTGAAGGTTGATGCACCCAACTACTACTCGTCAGTCAAAACTTCAGTATTTGGTGCAACTGGAAATTTACCACTACTTGAATGGCGCTCGGGTTATATATTTTGAACCCCACCGTCCATTTCCTATATTCCAAGGCTATCGGATATAAGACTTCAGCCGGAGACTTTCCACCGTTGTCAAGGCCACCCAGGCCTTTCATGTCCCACCGCTCGTCGCGGACACCTAGCCCACTAACTGTTGCGTTCCCAAGAGGCGTAACCACTTCTAGAGTCACGTTGCCCGTGATTCTAAGGTGAACTACCGTACTTGCCACGAAATCCCGAGTAAAATACATGTTCCAAATCTCCCTCCCCAGAACGTCCACCAGCGTATGCTTATCAAGCCTGCTCCGTATGGAATGAGAATTTGCACTAAGGGGTACGATTTCGTTGCTTGAAGAGCGAAAGTTTCTCACGATCTGCAAAAAAGGCCCTTGGTGATTGGATATGGTCAGATCCCAACGGACATCCTCAATGTACACCGGGAACATGGCACTCTCAAAGGGTAAAGTAAGAGTCATTGAAAGAGTGCCGTTGGTTAATTCAATCATTGACATTCCTGCTACGAAAACGAAATCCCATTTGAATGATTCTCCCAAGGGGTTCGTAGGTCCAGGGTGAGCTGGATCTCGGGCAATAAGTGGGAGGTCAAAAGTCATTCTCTCGATCGCTGGGCCCAGCCAATAGACTTCCCTGTTGTTGGCGATGGCTGCGACGCCTTGCAATTGTAGCAAGGAAAATTCCTGACCATTGGCTTGAGCGATGAAGCCGGAAAGGTATCTGCTCAATAGTGTCCTATTGTTGCGAAAAATTCTGGGATCCAACGATCCAGTGAAGCCCGTTATGGTGTTATCACCGGGGGTAATGTGCATATTAGAAATCGTCGAGTTTCCTACTTTATGCCCCCCAGCCAAGAGGTCAAGCTCTATGCGTGGCTGGTTTGAATGAGTTAATATAACCTTGTAGGACGCAGGAAAGAATTTACGTACCAGGGTTAGTGAGACATGGCTCGGGTTATGCCAGGTTAATTCCGCAGAGAATTGACCAGAAGGACTACTGAAAGCTGCGTGGTTCTGAATTTGAAACCCCTTAAAGCCGTTCATTCCTAAACATAATTGTAAGTAAGCCCCTTGGACAAGTAGCGGTGCAATTAAGACGTACCATTTATAGGTAACTTCTTTGAGATGTCTGATCTCCGCCAGACCCACAGGAACTTTCCGAGGACACTACCGGAAACTCTCAATTCAAGGCGTTCACGGTAAAGCAGCGCGGTCAACAGACCGGCCCAAGCTCGGGGGTCCTCAAGCCTCAGATCGCCGTCGACCCCAAGATTAACTGTGCTGGCGACCTCTAGGGCCCCCTTCCCACCAGCAACTATCATACCTCCCGCTTCGAACGTACCCAGGATTCCGGGCCGATACATTACACCAAGATCTTCCACTTTAATTCGATTTCCCATGTCATGGGGAGCCATCTCTCTAGTGAACCGCTTCTCAAACAAGGTAGCTTCTGGTTCAAAAACTGGAGCGTCCGGAAGTGAGGAGAGCACACCCTCAACTGAGGGGTGAAGATGACCCGGAGTGAGGGAATTGTTAGTTCCCAATATATAAGATGTCGGCCCTAGAGCTAAGTTTGCATCATCTCGCATCTTGACCCTCATTTCCATTCGGATTGATAGCGATTCGGGGGTAAAGTTATCTAGTTTAAGGGATTGAATATCAAACTTAGCATCCTCCATGGCTCTCCTAAATAGGACCGGCCCGCCAGCAAAGATACTAGAGGCAACCAAGTAAGTATTACACAAGAAAAAACTAGTGGAAGGAATACTAACAGGACCAAAAGAGTTGCAACAAACAATAGAACCACACCAAGCGCTGAAAAACCCCATTTCTGCTTCGTTGTAAAACGCCAATCATACGGTGGCTTCCATTTTTTAGAATTCATAACACTCTCAAATATAGTTATCAAGCTTGATCGCTTTGTATTATTTGTGTCGATGGCAACACCAGAGACGTTTGTAGTACCGGGATCTGCAAGCTCATGGGAGCCACTGGCACCGGAAAGGCGTCTGTCGCTTCTCTCCCCGGCGTGAGGTCTAGTAGGTCGCCTGGGGACACCGTTCATCACAAACCCAGTACTCATTTGGCTAGTTGGGGTAGGCTGATCCCAATTGCCGAACACACTAGCGGTCCAGGAAGGCCGTTTCCTGCCCAAACTACTTTCTCCCATTCTGTTGGGAGGAGTTGGTGTCGGCAGGGGAGATTTTTTGCGCGGCTCATATCTATCAAGGCCGCGTGTGTTGACACGAATTTGCTCGAGAGAGCTAGAAGGATTGATGAAAGTAAGCCGAGATAGTTGCTCTTTCTGAAACGGCCCCACCCGGCTAACACTTGAGGTTGTTCTGTGAGAATGAAGCGAGCCTTTTTCACACGGGGATTCGGGTCGCGGTTCACTGGCTGGTTCATTATGCGGATCAGGTTCGCTGCAGGACAGATCATTGATATCGTCATAAAACGGATCAGACCGCAAACAAACACCGCCGGTAGTCCCGGCAGCTGGAAGAAAGTAGCCTGACCGACGCCTTCGAAGCCGGCGACACGGTATCCTATCTTCTAGGCCCGGACGTAACCGATCGACTAACCTAGTTTTATGGTATGCCGCCTGTGCGTCTCCTTTAATTGAACTCATACTGATGTCTGGGCTCCCTACTGCCGTTGGTGATGAGGCGATATCCTGAAGCGCCGCCAGCTCTGGAGCCCCTAATACCGGCAATGGATTTGTAGGCGGAGGGCTAGCAGACTGGTCACTATGCGCAAGAAGGGGATTCCCGCCACCATTACGAGTAGAACCCACAGCGGATATACGAGGAGATGGGCAAGGGGTACAGAGAATGCATCCCCCGCAATGCTGGGCTGTAGGATGTACAGCGAAAAAAGTATCAGATTCGTTGAGATTTATAGCCTCTGCAGCTGGGAATTGCGAGAAAGATCCGGCTCGGCCCAAGGGCTGTGATCTAGGCAGTCTGTAAGGCTCAGCAACTGCGGGGGCAACCCCACTACCGAAAAACGATACCGAAGACGGAGTGGGGGTGTAGTTCGGCCGTTCAACCTCTTGAAACGCATTCGGAACTAGAGGCGTAGGTATTGCTAGGCCATCGTCCCTGAGATGCACGCCCCTTGGCACTGAGTCCAAGCTAAATTTGGCCGTAAAATTAAACTCCCCGCTGGATCGAGAACAACCAGAGCAGGTCTCATCCATATCCCGCACGAGGTGACGGCTGGAGAGATCATTCACAAATTCATATTCTGAGTTCTTCAAATCAACATTGCTATGTTCCGATGTGACCCTCCTGAAAGACCTAGTACCATAGGAGTTTGCATGAGGATGCTCGAGGGGGTATTCAACAGCGCATGAATGAAAGGTTTTCTGAGTTTGCCGAGTTGCCCGTTTAGAAATAGAAGATCCAGACCGTGACCGATTGTATTCAATGGGCAATGTATTCAAGGCGCCAGAGACCTCAAAGGGACGGATCGAAACAGAACCCGGATGGACTACGCCGTATCCAGAAGTAGGCAGGGTCGGAGTGGGGACCAAAGGCTCAGCAGTAGGACTATCACGAAGTGGGCTCGAAGGTCGAACTGGCGCCTGATATCCACTAGGAAGCGGGCTTGTTCGTTGCGACAATTGCACAAACTCCGAAGATTGGGAGCGGGGAATATGGGAAGGCGTAAAAAGAACAGGAGAATATGGTTGTAGATAAGGCAAAGGGGGTGGATGGGTCGGTGGGGACGAGGGAGGAGTTTTCGATTCAAAGGCTCTCTTGTGTGAAGCCTGCGGATCCATAGTGAAAAAAGGTGGATGAGCCGGGGGGAGCAAATAAGAGAACGCTACAGAGATCAGGGGGGGATCAAGTAGAGAATGCTCTGATAGCAGGCAGGGAGGGCAGAGAGGGCGTTTGTCCTTAACAAAATATAAAGAGTGGATGTGTGTACGGAATGTTTTGGTGGAAAGGGAGTGGATTGGAGACGAGGGGGATGATGATGGGGAGGGGAAGTAATGAGACGGGAACGGTTGAGTGGAAAGGCGATAATTTAGGGCGGGAGAGAGGTTTGCGAGGGCATTGGGCTATGGGGCCGAGGGACAGAATCTGTCAGGGCACAAGAGCGAGGGCGAGAGGACTGAACTGCGAACCTTTTCGAAACAAGTTCCATTGCTCCAAATATTCAATATCGAATGCCATAGCCTAAACCTATGTTTTTCTCTCAGTATCTACCGTAGTATGAAAACAAAGCAGCTTGGGGTTTTACACACCTACTGTTTGGAAATTCCCATAACTACCCTGTTATCGAAACACCCAAAACTCAAGTCATCACTGCAAAGGTAGCAAGTCGATCATTGAAGAAGAAAAAAGAGAGAAAAAGCATATAGCTATGGAGATGTCGAGGGCTAGGAGTCAGAATTCGGAGCTAACGGTTAATTATCAAAACACTGCTTATTCTATCTATACAAAGTTCAACAATAACCCCACTACCCCACAGCTGTGCAAACCGCAAAGACGAAAAAGAAAAGAGGCAGGAAGGAATTCCGTTCCAAACACCTAATATCTCACTATGATTTACTTGCCTTCCTCGCCGCTATCGTCCCTTCAAGCCGTCTTCTTCCATACAGTCTTTAATCCGATCAAACTGCTGGTAGTTCCGGCCAACCCCAAAGCTCCCTCGTCAAAGTTGACGTACCCCAAGCTAGTCGCGGGGATGGTTATATCACAAACATCCGAGATCAATTGAGTGACAGTGGCTTGCCTCTCCTTGGCGAGCTTCTCGCTCTCAACCTTTCCTTCAGCGATGGTCTTGGTCAGACGCTTCTCCTTCTCATTGACCTTGTACATGGTGTATGTTCCACCAATGATAGAGAACAAGATTCCCAAAAACCATGCCCTTGCGGCCTCGGAGGCCATTTTCTTGCTCGATCTAAATTTATAGATTCCCGCAGAGTCGAGGAAACATAGCGACTCGAGAGTGAGATAGGTAAAGTAGCCGAGCTGACGTCCGACGGCGCAGTAGCGGATCACGGGGTCCATCGACTTGTTATCCATTGCCTGTAATTGGAAAGGTTAAGCTGAGAATCACAGGCCGGGCCGAGGTAAGATGGGTTAGGGTTGTTCACCAGTGATGCTGCTTTGAGATGCTCGATGTTCTTTCCAAGACACATGACCTTTCTAGCCTGCGAAAATTGTTTCTGGACAGCCTCGAAAGGTGCGATGGATGAGGCACTGTATCCCTTGCGGAGCATGTAGAAGGAGAGGAAACGAGCCATAAACTGTAGTGTTCGCAGGGCCTTGTCACGACCAGCTATTCAAGTGACGTATTAGCATCACGGCACTAACCGAGAAGCAAATATACGGATATCCAGTCAAACCCACCGGTGGTTGCGACGAAGCGAAGGTAATGCGCAACGGTAGGGTGGTATACGAGATTGTCAGCAACCATCTTGACGGCAGTAATTTATAACGTCTGGAACCAGTTAATTTAGGCACGAATCAAAAGTATTGTCCGAAGGATGGGACAAAGCACTTACCTATAGCAAACCTGTCGCGTGCCTAGACTGTATGAATCTTGTAAGGGGTATAACAGGTAACTCGAAAAACAATAGGGAAGGGAGAGGGGCTATAGGTTGGATGAGGGGGGGGAAGCAAAAATTGAAGAGGAGGAGGAGGAGGAGGAGGAAGAAAGATGAGAGGTTAAAGGGCGGGCAGCAATCGAGGTGTGGTTAGGAAGTGCTCGGCACGTGAAAACGGGTATACTAGTAGCATGTCACCGGTGTAAGGGAAATACCTACCGGCAGCGTACCCTAGGGTACTGATAAATGATGGAGCCTTTTTCAATCCTTCATCAAATTCTTTGAAACCGACTACCGAGGAACTGGTGGTGCCAAGCCTGTATGCACGCAGTGCGCAAGAGCCGACCACCGGTACTGTTGGTACTGTTCCTGTTCGGACACTGCATCATGGATCGACAACCGACCTCAGCCGAAATGCGCTTTGCAGAAGTTCTTGACGGGCGATACCACTCTCAACGAAAACTACCGCAAGGTGCAAGAACTTCCACATCACCTCCACTGGATTGATCCTCATTTACTGAACTCTGGTTACCCACTGCTCATGACAGCATGGGATAGCTCTAATCACTCGCTTTATCGCCGATTCAAGCTCTACTGGGGTAGTACTACCTACCGGAACAGGGAACCATCCAGAGTTTCCACTACTGCAGCCAGTGTGTACCGATATTGCAAGTAACGACAGCGAACTGCCCAACTCTCAAGCCCCAGCCTACACTTGCGCAAGCGCCACACTGTACCTGCGTCTGCCGGTATGCTAACACTGAGTTGAACATCCATCACCCATACGGTAAGTGCCGTACTTCGAGCGATACCGCCGACAAAACATAAACAACGATACAATAACAACAACCCAGCCCCTGAACCAAGATACCAGTACTGTACATAACACACATTTAGAAAAATATCATCCCCTTCCACCCGGTCGAGTGCAAACCACCACCCCATCACTCCGGCCCAGCCTCCACCCCTTCCCAATCCCCCCCTGCCCCTCCAAAGAACGCTTTCTCCGGCCTCCTGTCCCCCCGCCAAAAAATTCCATGCTCCACAACACCCACAATACCCTTCAAACTCTCGGCGAGCTCAACAATAGCTCCACTTGTCGCGAGCGGCGGAAACGGCGCATCGACAATAAAGTTCCCGTTATCTGTGATGCACGGCCCCAGCTTCGCCGGCGCTCCATCTCGCACCCGCGGATCCATCGAGCCAAGCGAGCGCAGCTCTGAGAGGACGTATGGCGTTGCGCTAGGGATCACTTCCAGCGGAATTCCGCGGCGGTAGGAGGTTAGGAGGGCACGGGATAGTTTTGTTCGGTCTTTTATCGGCTGTCCGTTAGTATTCGCAAAAGGCTAGGTAGGGGGAGGCACCGGTAAGTTGTGTACGAACCAGCAACAACGACAAAAAACTCTGCCCGAATCGCCACAAGTTTCTCCAAGAGCAGACACCCACCCCCACCCTTCACGCAGTTCAACCGCCCATCCACTTCGTCCGCGCCATCGAACGCAACATTAATCCTCCCCGGCACATCCTCCAACCGCACCACGCGAAGCCCGGCATTGCGCAGAAGTTCCCGAGACTGATGCCCCGTCGGTACGAACCCCGTGTTGCTGATCCTCTCGGCCGAAAATTGGCGGATCCGATCAACGACATAGAATACCGTGCTGCCAGACCCGATGCCAACGTGTTCCGGCGCATTGCCAAAGTGGGCGTCGACAGCAGCGTACGCCGCCGCACGCTTACCAGCTTCTACGGAGGAGAGACTGGCGATCTCGCGTGCGCCCGGACGCCCTCGTTGCGGGGAGGCGGGAAAGGGTGGATTCGGAAGGCGGTCCGACGGGCTACGGCGCGGGGGGTTTATTATGTGGAAGGAGCGGAATTGGCGGGGTGCTAGTGGGACTCGTGGTAGTGGCGGTGGGAGGGTTAATGAGAGGGGGTTACGACTGAGATTTATCGGTAGCCGCATTTCACTGGGGCGGTAGGGTTGTTGTTGTGCTAGTGTTGGTGCCGGCGCTGGTGGTGGGACTCGTGGTGGTGGGAGGGTCAGTGAGAGGGAGTTGCGACTGAGATTTACCGGTAGCCGCATTTCGCCGTGGCGGTAGTGTTGTTGCTGTCGTGCTGCTGGCGCTGGTGGTGGGGCTGGTCCGGCGGTAACATGGTGGGGAGCCCGGCCAAACCGTGCCATTCGTAGTGCGGCATTGGGATCGCGTGCGCGCTGTATAAATAGCTGCCGAGCCGCGGGGCGGCGGAAACTCCGGCCTCGGAGGTCTAGGCTGTATGACATGTTGGCCTGGCCGTTCGCATCGTATCGTATCGTACCGTTACAGAGCATTCATCGGACACTTCTTCTTCTTACGATATAATATGCCTTGTTTAAACAAAGGAATTGGATTAGATTAAGTTGGCTTATTGAACGCCGTGTGTCCAGTCCCGACCCGTCTCACCCCGTTTTTGTCTATCGACCGGTAGAAACAAAGGCATCTTGGAGCTTGATGATAGCATGTAAGACTAGTAATCTACTGTAGTGAACTTGTAGAGTGCTCTATATGGGATGGACCCTCAAGTGGTCTGTGTCTATCTAATTTATTCATTAAAACATTCAATCATTCTATCTCTCGAAGCTATAAAGAATTGTGAACTGTAGTCCCAGAGATAGTTTCTTGGGTGCTCACTACTGTGATGGCCATGAGACGGCCACCATAGCAATTCGCCCCCCGTCAACTGGTTTACAATCGTGGCGCACTTGGCGATCCATAAAGTATTCGGATGAATTGGCACCAAGATTCCAGTATTTAGGTGTAAGCTGGGACATCTTGACGCCAATTCATCCGGATACTTTATGAATCGCCAAGTATTAAAACACTATCAGAATAATAATTCATTACTCACCTTCCCATACTAACGCTAAGCATGAGGGACCCCCTTCCCAACAATTATTACCCCAACTATAAGGAGGGAGAAAAAAGAAAAAAGAAAAAAAAAACTTTAAATCCTCCCCCTCTCCACCGCCTCCACAACCTTCCTCAGCGGCCCCGCATCTCTGACCTCACTCTGCCAATACACCAGAAAATTCCTAGCAGCGATAACCGCATCCCTCCACCTCTCTGGCATCCTCATACCAACCTTCGCCGCCGCCCCCAGAACCAGACTATTCGCCGTGACTGCGCGAATCGCCAACCAAGCGCCATGATGCCGATGCGTAATCACGTTACTCAGGATGAGGTTGGTATCGATTTCCAATCCCTTTCTCGCATACTCCCTCATTTTCGCTGCCTGCACTGGCGGCGGCGGGGTGGAGGAGTGTATGAGGTAGTATAGGAAGGGTCTGTAAAGTGTAGAAACGATGAACCAGTAGCGCATACGGAGGTACTGCAACCGCTCGTCGTGACAAGGAGCGGGTGAGCCTAAGGGGAATTTTAGCATCATGGGCAGGCATTCGTACCAGAGTTTTAGTTGGAGTTCGAACTCCTTAGCGTTCGAGAGGAGGTCTTCGGTTCTGATAGGGCGGTGCAGGTCTTCGAGGCCGGCGGGTGTGGTGGTGGAGGTGTTGGAGGATGAGGAGTGTACGGGTGGCGAGAGGGAGAAGATCTCGGACATGCCGAGCTCCACTTTTCGGAGGGCGATTTCAGCGAGGTAGTAGAACCAGGTCAATTGGTCTTCTTGACGGTCTTCTGGGAGGGGTGGGGCGGTAGTTGCGCTGCCGTAGGGGGAAAGGGTTTGTGCGTTGCGGGGTTGCTCAAGGAAGGAGGTTGACGATTGGAAGGCCTCGGAGGTGGAAATCTCGCGGGGCGGGGAGGGGAAGGCGTGTGGGTAGTCGAGCTCATTGAGGCCCGAGTGGGAGGTGTCTAGTTGGGAACAAAGTTCTCTGCGCAGTCTAGTTAGCACATTTTAGATTATGTCAAATAGTAAAATGCGTACAGCTCGGATTTCAAGCAACTCCAGTATATCCGCTGCTCGAGATGTCGTGTAGGCTCGTTCGAGTAGGAAGAAAATATCCCATTGTCAGCAGTATCCGACGCCCCGGACTTTTCCTTCCGATGCAGGTACCCCTCGCATGACACCGATGCTGCGTTAAACATCTTCCACGCGGCAAACTGATTCATGGTGTACATATGGTATATCCCTGCCAGGAAGAGACATTGCACGGCAATGAGCTTATTAGATGACATGACGATCCCTAGCCTCTTTTTTGCTGCCGAAAAATACCGCGCGCTGATTTCAAAAGAAGGATACTTTGTCGGAGCTTCCGTCACTGACAACGACGACGGGTGAGGATCATACGGCGCCGATATAGAGCCTAAAGCACACACGAGCAACTGCCCTCTCCCCCGTCAGTCGGCGCGCCAATCTCCCTCCTCCCTATCTTGTCATGGAGAGGGAAAATACTCACGACTAAACAACTCTTGCCCGACCACCCAAACCCATGCTGATCAATCTCATAGACATAGCTATCCAGCACGGCCGAATCCAGAATCGGATTCTTAGTATGTACATTCCTAAAAAACCTCTGCACAAGCGTCGCAATCTCTCCCGGCGGCTGCCTCAGCAAATTTTCGTCATAATCGTACAATCCATTTCCCCTGCGGCTTCCACCATGTGCCTGGTACCCGTCTTCCGGCTCGCTCCTCCCCACGTCCTTCCCCTCCTGCCAACCCTCGCGCTCGTCCTCGTCCTCGTCATCCCCGTCGTGGGTATCGGCAAATACCGGTGCGAGGGTGTCCTCCAGGCAGAATTGTCCTTTAAATATTGGCCATTGGAGAACCGCCTCAACGCGGGATCCCGAGGCTGTAGCGAGGGAGACGGGGAATATCTCAGAGGCGTCTGGAGGGGGTTTGCTTCCCGCGCTCCTCGGAGAGCTACTGCGCGCGGCGAGCCTTGGTAGGGGAGGTATTGGCCCGGCGCCGCCGCTGGTTGTAGAACCCGAGGTGTGTGGGGAAGGGTGACTAGTAGGTGTGTGCTGCTGATTGTTTGAGCCCCGGTCTGAATCCAACATTGCTTCTATCTTGGAGAGTTTATCCAGAATCGCTAATGAGGCGGCGTCGAATCTACAGTCTCATGATCCCCCATAATCAGCCTTCTTTCTTTGCCCAAGCTAAAAAGAGGAGTTAAACTTGCAAAAAAATCAAAAAAAACATACGTAGCCAACTTTTCCGCCTCGTAGACACATTCCGCCCCCGTCTGCTTACAAAACCCGCACTGCGGCCGCTGGTTATCGCATTTCGTCTTCCTCCCTCGACAAACCAGGCACGCGCTCACAGCTCTCTTCCTCGGGTAATTCGCCGCAGACCTGGATTTATTCGAGATGGCATTGGACGAGGCGTGCGTGCGTTTAACACCCGCACCGGCGGCTCCACTAGCTATGTTGTTAGCAAGAATGGTGGTGGCGGCGGCGGTGGTGGTGCCAGCAGCAGGCGTGGGCGTTGTTGACGTTGAAGCACCGGTCGAAATAGGCCCCGAGGGATGTAGGTAGTTTGAATCCATTCAAGTAAACCAGGGGGGAAGGAGGGTGGACCACCAGCGTATAGCACGGAACAATAGGTACTCAGGCAAGCCAGGACGGGTCCGGCCAGACAGGCAGGAATGGAATATGATCTAGTCCGTGAAATGTGCTCGAGTACCGTAAGGGCCGTCTTGTCGGGCGGGAATAATGTGGGGGGAAAGTTGGGCGGTAGGTGTGTGGGATAGATTTTAGTTTTATTTTTCGTAGGATATCGTTGCTCGTTGAGATGAGATTGAACCTCCCGATTCGCATAAGGAAAAGGAAGCAGTTGTCTGTTCACCCCCTTTCTAGACCAGCACCTAGCAGCTCACAAAGTATTCGGACACCCAGCAGGAAGGCAAGCGTTGACAAATACCGAGGTGTCCGAATACTTTATGGATTGCCAAGTGCTCCCCATCCTTGGCCTTCTGCCCCCCACTTTTGCTTTTTCTCCTTCCCTCTTTTTCTTTTTCGACTGGATGGTCCCTCTGGCTGGAAGGTTACTGGCCTGCTGATATGTGAGTTACCGGCATGAATAGATTGAACCGCAATTCCACTCGCAGATGCGTATGAAGTTTTGAGGAGTGAGGTTGGGAAGGGGGTTGCTGTGAGATAATGGGGGAGAAAGCTCCAACGCTCTGCTTTTGTCCGAGAAGGAATGTCCCTCACACCAAGTTTCTATGACGGCCAAGTGTGAACATCTTCCGGCAGCCTAAATCTAAGCACCAACTACACCACGAAGCCACATTACCATCCCCCGCTTGTTCCCGAATCCACAGCTTTTAAACTACCACTATAAGGAACTCGGATTGGCGGATATAGGATAGGAAAGAGTACAACCTAAGTCACGGGCTACAAAAGCAGAAAGGATTTTTGTGATCTCCGAGTACTGTAAAAGCCTGAATAATTGAAACGTGCTCTATGTGGGGCTTTCCTTTCTTAGAACCGGTACTCACCAGTAGATATATGATATTGTACAGTACTCCAGTGCGTATAATAACAAAAGCCGAGAATGACACTGTGTGTAGTGACAGCAGTCCTGCTCACCAACGTCATCTAATTCAGAGTATTTAATAAGAATGGGGGTGGCAGCGAGGCTTCTTGACCCCCACCAAAGAGCTCAGTGTGAATTTTTTTTTCCTTCCCCAAACAACAACTTTACGAGTACCTGTACTCGAGTACAGTACCGTAAGACCTTGAAATAATTAAGCCCTGTGCCAGGCACCCGTAGTCCAAAATTTCCTCCTCTGGAAACGGAACTAAAAACGCACCAAAAAGCTCCCTCGGAGACATGGAAAAGGTAAAAACGCCAGACCTTACTAGGAGAGGCACCTAGCCCAATTATATAATTTCCCAAGGTACGGTTAATATCATACTTTAGCGAAGAAACTCATTTGATCTACCGTTACTCGACATCCCTCGAGCAGGTGCCCCGCCAACAAAGCTAATGTGAAACTTGGCTAACCACTGACAATAAGAATGTTTTGTGTTAGAACACGGCACCTCAGTGCATTCATCCGTCCTTACAGGTCATCAGGCGTATATGCAGCCGCCATAATGCGGGGAGCAGCAGGATCTCCAAGATACCCGTTGGTGGAGGTCACGTGATTCCGCGGGTTCCTCCCCTCTCATCCTTGTCCTACCGCTGGCGCCCTCATATATCGAATTGATCACGACTCTGCTGACGGAACTGGGGAGGTGACGGTAGTGGATGATGCCGCCGATAAAGAGTCGAGCCAAGGGCCCCTCCATTGGCAACTTCACAACGACTCAGTCTCTTAAAGAAAGTAAGATTTGTGTGATTGGAATCTACAGGTCCCTGGCATGAATGGACCGAACACAGGGAGGATCCTAGGCACCGAATATTGTATGGCGGAGTGTCTGTGCACATTCGAGCGCCCGTACTGAATTCTACCCCTAGGTCCCCCCTGTGTTCGGTCCGTACATGCCAGGGACTTGTATTATACGTACTTTTGGTTAATCTCTAACGGCTTGGGCTTTAGAATCTGGGAACCGGAAAACAAGAGGGAAGCTGAGGTGGGTCAGAGCACTTCTGTTTGCTATGGTAAGTTTCACTGAATCTTTCTACGCACATCTATGCTGACTAGTCTACTACCGGCAGTACGGGGAAAATTTTCTGGTTTGATAGCGTCGTTGAGACTAAGATCAGAAATCGAGTGACAGCGGGCGACACCAGGTTAGAAAGGAAGATCGATGATGTGGAGATAAGGCTCGAATTTTTTTTTTTTATGAGCCAGAGAGCAGGTTAAAAGAGCATACCGGGCTTGTCCTCACTCAGCTTAGGCTATCGGCAACGACCGCTTAACTAAGGAGCTGAGCAAGGGGCGGTGGCTTGTTTCTCTCTGCCTGCTAGGGAGTCCTAGGGTAGCACGGGGTTATGGGCAGTGTTCTTAGTTGAATCGTGCCCACTTTCGCATTGTTATTTTAATTTTATTTTGACTTGTGGCACTCCATGATAGTATGGGTAGGTTTAGACTGTACGCGAGGGTCATTAAAAATCGGAAATCATGATGGTCGAGGATTCTCTGCTGAACGATGCGGCCATAGTAAAAATTAGAAACTAAAGGTATCATATCACAGATATCTAATACCCAAAGAATGTGTCTAGTATAGTAAGTAGTCTCAGGTAACAAGCCAACCTATCCCCCAGGCTGAGGCGGTATGGGGCCGGTGACAGAAGGGTACGGTAGGTTTCCCTGCTAGTACTAGTACACGTCACAAACTCTCACTCGAAAATCACCCATTGTTCATTGTTGTCCTGGATGTGCTGCACTCGGAATGTGAAATGAATGGTATTGCAGGAATGGTGGCTGGTATGGTGGGATACACGACTGAGACGAATGTATGGCTGGGACAAGGAATAACAGTGAGCGCTTGAGAATGAGGGCTGGTATGGGAATGAATGATACCCTGATGGCTGTGCTGGACGAGGAAGTTTGTATATTATATAGTCTGTTATAGTTTGAGCAGGAAGGCAAGGCAAGCGCAGCAGGACGAACAAATACGATTCTATTTAAAGTTAACTTTTGATTTCATCCATCACTCGGCAGCTGAAATTGTCATTCACCTGGGGCCTTTTCTGCACGTAGAAATTGGAAACTTGCAACTTCAATTCAGGCAGAAGGCCCAATGCCAGAAACTACTGTGGGGGAATTGTTTAAAAAATGAAGAAGCCCGTCGAGCGCTGAGTAGACAGTCATTAATGCTATACACGCGTGTCGATAGGTGATGGCCATTCGGAATTGCCGGCGAGCGTTCAAGAATAACGGGGTATTCTAGGGTGTTTAGTTCTGTGATACTCTTTCCAGCCTAGGACTGACCTTCCCTTGGCTAGACGCCCCTAGGGCCCTTTATTACTGTTCCCCGGACACAATTGCGATTTCTTTTGATAGGATATAATCATTTTCAAGCACTCTGCAGGTTGGGGGACTGAATTATGGGTGAACTCGAGGTTTTGAAACTTTAAAGGCAAAACAAGGTGATGGCTCTCGGGTTGTCATACGAATGGTGTAGATTGCCGGTAATTGGGCTCTCTTTTCGTTGAAAGAAAATCCATCTTTCCTTGGCATGTATGACGAACAGGCACCCCTGAATGATACACTTGTATCCGTAACTAGAATCCAACTCTAGATACAGTAGCCCATCGCAACCCATCGCTTGCCGGGAATTCCTGGGCGGCCTCCTAAATCTTATTCAACCCCAGGATTTCCACAAACACCCACTCTTGCTGATCTATCCCCCAACCCCATTTCCCTCTTCCTTACCTCCTCACCATAAGCATACTTCAACCGCGAGTCAGTAATCCTCCTTCCAAGGCCAACATATCCACCAGTCTCAGGCATGAACCTGTCGAAGCATCGGATTCCAAATACAATATCCACAGGGGGTGCGCGATGCCCTCGCATTTGCCGTCTGAATTTTTTTACGATGGAATTGCACGAAATAACTGCTTCCCTACCGAGCCCGCGAACCCGCACGTTCTGATAAAAGTATAGCATTTGCGGATCGGATCGTGCTTGTTTTCTCCCGGGCTCCTGTCGAGTACCCTGAACGGCTTCCTATGATGCTTCCGGGGGGTTTCTGTGGGGTGATGGTACTTTTCTATGCCGCTGCCGTTTTGCATTACGACCTATTCTTCACAGCAACGGCTTACTAACTTGGTAGACATCGTACCAGTCTCGTAGCGGGTTGAGGTTGTCGGATCGTGTTACCGTCGCCGGCGTCTACACCGTTTCGATGTCGAAGGCAAGCCCGCCAAGTTCTACTGGGGTTTCATGAACTTTGTTTCTTTTTTCTTCTTTTTTTTAGCAGCGTGGGGCAGGTTTCATGTTAGGTGGGGAGAGGCCGTAGGTGGGGAGAGGCCGTAGGTGGGGAGAGGTCGTGTTGGAGGAGGATTGTGCACTTGAAGAGGGGGATTGGGGAGTGGAGCTGAGGGATCCTGTGACT
>QOVD01001163.1:0-12715 GCA_003521225.1 Tuber microsphaerosporum
CCAAAAAAAGACCCCTAACCCAACCCATCCCATCCATACCGCGCGCAGACACTCAGCCCTCACTTGAGTAAAAAATGAAAAAACGAAAAGGGAACCAAGCTATTCACACAGAAGAGTATCGAACCGAAGGCGAAACGAGAAAAAAAGGAATAACCCGCTATGATACACCGCACATGCGCCAAATCCCGATGATATGCTTTCATTGGGGGAAAAATAGGTAATGTAAGTTAATGCAGGGTTGAAGGAGATGGAAATATGAAAGAAAAAATGAAAGAAAAAATGAAAGAAAAGAAGAAGAATGGATGTAGGGGTGATGATGATGATGATAAGAGATAAGAGGGAAGGGGAAATGTTTTGCCTAATGTAGATGGGGAGATATAGGAGGGGCAGGTGGATAAATGCTCAAGAGGTAGTGGTGTAGATAGGTAGGCAGGTAGGAGGTAGCAGTGATGATGGTTATATGATGAGGAATAGTAAGGTGTAATACGAAGAAAACAAAGTGAGATTAAGAAATAACATGATCAAGTCTTCTTCCTCCTTTTCCCTCTCCCCCCCCCACTGTCACAATCCGGACAGAACCATTGCAAGCTGCTATCCTCCGCTACCTGCTCGGTGAGTCCAACACAGTCGATGTGGAACCACTTCTTAGAACACTAAACGAAACGCGCAAGAATTAGCAACCCATCACCCCCATCCACTTACACAAACTAGTAAGGGGAAGCAAACCTGCTCATTATCGCACTGAACCATAGTTCCATGCGATACCTCATCACAAAGGCAATAAGTCTTCAAATCTTCGTCCTCATCAACCCACTCCCCGGCCTCATCCGCATCCTGGGCATCGAGGCGTCTGCGGCTGTCACCCGCCACGAGGCCCTTCTTTCTACCGACACCCGGTTTTGTTGGCTTCGTTGGTTTGGGCCCAGTGACGTTCGAGCGCTTGCGGCCGACGGCGAGTGACACAGTTCCAGTCGGGAGCGCGGCGACCGATGTCCCGCGTTTCACGCGGGATTCGGCGAGAGAGGGGGTCGGTAGGATAGTTGTTGCCGTCGATAGAGCGCGCTTGCGCTTTTCACCGGAACTAGGTGGAGAATCGGAGCTGAGGGGTTTTGGGGGTTTAGAGTTTTTCGGGGGGCGACCGAGACGGGGTTTTGGTGGGGGCGGGGGCGGAGTGGGGATTGGAGGCGATGGTATGCGCTCTTCTAAGACTGCGTCGGGCATTTCGGAATCTTGGTCTTCTCCGCTGGAAGATGATTCTGAAGAGGTAGAGGATGAAGCTGCGCTGCTGATTGAAGATGATCGAGTGATGGGCTGAGGTACTCGTGCTTCGGATGCCGCCGCTACCGCGGCAGCAGCCCTTTCTTGCTCCTTAAGGGCAGCACTTGCTCTAGCCTTTTCTTCTATCGCGGCATTCTCCTTTTCCCTCTTCTCCTTTGCGGAGGCTACGGCTGCGGCGGTGGCCGCTTCCTCTTCGGCCTTTACCTTTTCCCTTTCGCGCTTCGCAAGTTCCGCACGTTCCTTTTCCTCTTGAGCTTGGGCTTCTCTCCTCACTTTAGCCTCATGTTCAAGCTTCAAGCGGAGCTTCTCCTCCTCCTCAATTTTTGCCTCCAATTTCTCGCGCTCCAGTTCCTTCTCTTTTTCCTTTCTCTCCTCCTCCCGCTTCCGTTTTTTGGCACGGTTAAGCTTCATACCCTTGTTCTCACGAACTCCTGCCCCGTCATCTGGCGCGATCTTCTCTGGATCGCCAATTCCACCATCTTCCGGGCCGTATATTTTAAGAAACTCATCGCCCCTTCTACCTCCCCACTGATCCTCATATCTCTCCTTGTGCTTAGGACCTCGGCCCAGCGTTTCAAGCTCTCGAATTATCATAGTAACAGATGGTGTCCAGCCAGAATTTTTCTTCATTCGTTTTCGCAATTTTGCCAACTCCTCATTCGTGAGCCTATTCCAGGGAAGCAAGCTATTAGGGATCAAAGATCCATCTTCATTTCTTGCTTTAGCCCCACCAACAAATGGAGACTCGCTATTATTTTTTTGTCCACGTCTAGATATTGCACCAAGTAGTTTCTTTTTCTTCTTTATTTTTTCGTAACTATATGGCGTCGATGGTATATCTTCCCACTCATTATCGTCGCCGTCATCGTCCCTATTATTTCTCTCCCGCTGCTTTTGGCGTGAGCGAGAAGTTTGCGCAATCGAAGTGGAACCACGAAGACGGGGGTGACGACCTGCCGGAGTTGCCTTTTGGGAGGAAATGCGGATTTTTATTTTCCGAACATCAGTCTGTTGCCTCTCGGCAGGCTTCTGTTCAGGTTCGTCCGGCGGTATTGTAACTTTACAGAGGCCACCATAGATCGCGACGATACGAGCATGATGACGGTTGATCTAGGCCCAGTCAGCAAAATAACACAGGCAAGGGTAGCATATATTGCTTTTCCCGTACATTCTGCGAAGCTCTCTCGGCTTCGGCCTTCGCTTCCTGATGAGCGAATCGGGCGTCCTTGATCGCATTGGATATTCTGACCCTTAACTCCGTTTCTCTCTCGCTCATGGGAGGGCAAACATAATCGGTAAGTGGAACATCGAGGCTGGGAGGTAGGACGCGGCTCTGTTCGGGTAGGCTCGCAAATTCCTTGCAAAGTAATTCGACGTTCCTGTTGTGGTCGGCGGCCTTTTTCTTAAGTTGACGGACAAGTTGTAACGAACGATACATATCCGCTGGAAGGAATTCGGTAACTACAATAATCTCATGTCAGCGAGAGTAGTCGTCAAAAGTGGCAGGGGTTCACGGTTGGGAAAGGCTGACAGTCAATGAACTCGCGAGTAATGTTAACGGCGTCTGGGTCCACTAGGGACTCAGGCGACGCGACCGCTTCCTCCATGATTGTAACCGAAAAACAAAATAGCAAAAGAGGAAAATGTTGTGAGACCGGAAGCTTTGATTGTGGAGATGATGTATGGAGTGCGGGGGTTGTGGGGGGTGGGTGTAAGGAGGGGGAGGTGTGTGCGAGTTCGAAAGGTTGGCGAAGTGTGGAGGTGGTTGATGTTGTTGTTGAGTTCAATGTGGCGTAAGCGGGTACCTACCGAACACACCATGACACCTGACAGCAACCCTTTCCTCTTATGCTTGTTTTTGAGGGGATCTCGACAAGGTTGTTATCGGTCAGCCACCGGAACAAGGTAGGGTTGCCTGCGTCTGTCGGACCATGCAAGATGCCCCTTTCCCCGTAAAATACGGCATGATACCTGTGCTGAGAAATAAAGACAATTCTGTACAGACGAGTACGCTACTCTATTATTTGACAGGAATGTATTCGTTTGTCCTTGCATGATGCATCTTAAATTTCTTCAACTATGAGACAGTCTGATAGGCCCCACGCCAGTAGACCACACACTGTACTCGAGTACAAGCTAGTGTTCACAGGATACAGTACCATCTGCATCCCTCACCTCTCAACGTTCGTCTGGTGATATACTTTTCAATCGAGATTGAAGACAAAGAAGTCGAAAAGGTGAAAAAGGCGATGCAATACCGGTACTCTCAGTTTCCCCTTCAGTAAAAGTGAGAGTATGGCCCACTTCCGTAACAATAGCTTGAGCTGTCAACCTTTTTGAAAAATTACCAACTTAAAAGGCTTTTCCTTTTTATGCCAATCTAACTGCGATAGAAAATACTGTACTCGTACTTTGCCGATCTGATATTGGGAGATTGCCGGATCATATCATACTAATACCATATTATCTCACTAACTCAGGGTCCAAGCTAAGCTTTCTGTCTCTTACCACCCCCATAGCCTCTGTCAACCCTAACCTCCTTCTGGCATCTGACCGCAAACTCTGTTTGACACGCCCTGCAAACATCTTGAGTATGGTATTTACATACCTCACTCTTTATTAGTCGACCTTGCAAACAGTTCTGTATCTAGCACTCTGTCGGTTACAGGACGACGAAGAGAATTCCGCTCGCGAAGGATGCGAACAGGTCTAACTTTCTTACGGCGAAGAGTTTGTCCTCACTTTTTGCCATCTTGCAGTAGATCACGGGGCACATATTACTCCACACAGAGCCGCCGCCCCCAAGAACCAGTGCCACAACAGCCACGGCCACTTAGACCACCTCTAGCGTTACAACCGCAACCACAACCACTGACGGTTTGCCTAGAATTTAGTCATTCGACCGGCGCCTTAAAGTCAGCTGGACATAAACGTCCATCAAAGAGCTCAAAACTCCACAAGCTAAAGCCTGGATCCATCCTTCCTAAGGCCGCCAAAACCAAGATCAAGATGGATCGCTTTGTGGAATACAAAACCTTGAGAACCTTTCCTTACAAATTTCTATCGAAAGCCGATCAGCATGTTGTCAGCCGTTTCTTTGATTCTAAGCCCTTTCATGCCTACGGCTGGCGAATGTTTGTGACATCACGGTTTATCCTTCCCCATTTGTATAGAGCCCCGTTATCTAACGTTGGGCCCCTAGATACATCTACGAAACTACTACTCGCGAAACTCTTTTGATCTCTTGGGATCAAATTAATCAGTTCTTTAAGGAGATTGCCGCTGAAACCAGCATCCGCCTCTTTCAGAATTTTCCCTTCAAGAAGATTTCTTACACATTAGACTCGAAGGAAGATGTTCCTATTCTCATGGGTGATTTCGAGAGCAAAGAAGAATTGGACGAACTTTTGCAAAAATTCGACAGCCCGGCAAGGAAGGGATCCCCTAAAAAGAGTAGCAAGTCCAAACGAAATGCAGCGAGGAGACTTCAGGCAATGGAAACTTGGAAGTCCCAAGTCAAATCCGCAAGGAATCATCTCGAATACACTCAACACAATCCTGAGTCTGAGGTCGAAAAAACCTTTCCGATCTTTGTGAGCATTGATGTCGAGGCTTTCGAGCACAACCACAACATAATCACTGAGGTTGGCATCTCTGTTCTTGATACCACGAAACTCCCTCCCCCCCAGGAGAATGCCCCGACCCGCGAAACAGTCTTGAAGGCTATTCAAGAGAGCTTTGATCTAGCTAGTGCTCCCCCCCGCAGGAGCGATGCTATAATCGACCGCATCGAGAGCCACCATTTCCGTGTTAGCGAGCATATAAACATGCGTAATGGGCAGTTTGTTACAGACGCTGCGGACCGTTTCATGTTTGGAGATTCTGAGTTTGTGCCCTTAGCACAACTCCCCGAGAAAATCGGCGAGTGCTTTCGCTACCATGACAAGTATGGTGAAAAAAGGAGGATTGTGCTTGTTGGGCACGATGTTAGGACCGACGTTGATTTTTTGATGGCAGTTGGCTACGATGTTGGTAACATTGCCGGCTTGGAAGTTATCGACACCACTTGCATGTGGAAGGCAGTTATGAGCGATCACCAAAGCAAAGGCTTGGGGCCAATGCTGTGTGACCTTGGTGTCGATTTCAGGCATCTGCACAACGCTGGTGAACCCTTTTTCCCCTCACATCTCTAATTTTCTCCGCAGACGGTTAGTAATCCTCAAACGAACAGGAAACGATGCGACATATACCCTTCAAGCTCTTGTCAAAATGGCAGAAATCGGGCTCCCAAGTGAGGGGGACGGCGCCAGCCCAGAACCTGCACCAAACCTCTACCGCCCAATTTGGCAGAAAGCTGAGGATGTCCAGATTGGATTCGTTGATGAGGCCGACAACAGGCAGGCAAATATCTTGCCGCCCAAGAACTCGGTGCCCAAGAATCCAATGCCCAAAGACATCGTGGAAGCAGGCAATAGCAGCGAGGGAAGCGGTTTGAGTGTGGGCGGCGACGGCTGGGATTGACTGCAAGGCAGTGTCCTGAACTTTTGTTTTGTCGTGATCTATTCTTCTTTCTCTTCTCTTCTTTCAAGTCTCATTTTCCCTAGAACTTAAGCTGAAATGGCAAACTGGTTTTTGTTTGATGCCGGCCTCGTTCTGCATGTATTTTTTATCCATTTTATCCCTTTCCTTCCCCCTCTCTCACCTTCCTCGCTGAGTTAGTCCTGCGAGAAAGAAAGAAAAACAAAAGCAAAGTCCAGCCAATCCATCCAGAGCCAACGGGCGAAATACCACCCCCTACGCTCCACCCTTCTAATCTCCTTACATCAACCCATTATCTGCACTTCACTTCGAGTGACATGCCATGATCAACAATTGGCCTTCCGGATCCAGAGAGAACGTGTAGAATATTGATAGGGTAATGTGATATGGCGAAGCTGAGCACGTTCGCCCACTCACTCACTTGCCCACCACATCCATACCGTACCATATTGCCGTACCGTTAGCATGCTCAGGGTGATATTCAATATCCGTAAACAGCAACTGACGACAGCGAACTCTAAGGCTGCACTAACGTCTCTAAAGATTGTGGGAATGCAAGGAAAAAGAGGTATTTAGGGTTGAAGAGACTTGAATAAAAATCATTTGATAGATCCTGCAATTTTTCTATTCATGTGGAGCCTGTCGTTGTCATGCGGGTTTTGTCGCAGCTTACGGACATTTGATTTCACCCCGGGTGGTTTAACGTGCTCTTGCGTGTTCATCTACGGTACGGCATCCGTTTTCTTTTTTTTATCTATCTACCCGCCAATTGGTAAAATACTGTACTCGAGTATACGGAAAATAGAGGAGCATTATCACGGTTCTTGGCATTTTTACGCCCGGATACTTGATGAATTAGGGGGTAGTCTACGTATGATAGGTACCATACAGCACTCCGCGAGCCAAACCATTTCTACCCGTGACCCTGCAGCCGTATCATCACGAACTCATCACGAAAAATACTAATCTGAACTGCCCGCCCGCCGACCCGTTGGATCCGTCTGTACTAATACTAGTACAATTGAGTATCATATAATGCTATGTGCAGTACGGTATACCGTATAAATTGGGAAGATCCAGAATACGCTAGCAAGGGTAAAGAAGGTGTGGCAAACCGTTGCCACCCTTTAGAGGAAATCGAGCTAAAAGGAGACGAAATTCTGTGCTTGGGTGGCGATCATGGGAAATATTATTACTGTTTGAAGCAATTTCTCTTCTAGCGTATTCTGGATCTTCCCAATTTATACGGTATACCTACAGTTGTGTCCGGATGCCCGCCAAGTAATTTCGTACGCGTGTGTGTATCTACTACGGTAAGTTAGTACGTATGTGTGTATATACTGCAGAAACCTGGGGAGTTGTTGGGATCATGATGGCATCGTCAAGCTATGGTGTGGTATCATATTGGGTTAGGGAGGGTATGGTAAGAGTGGAACTGTGAAGGGTTAGGTTTTCTTCCTATAAGTTAAGGTCTCATTAAATTTTTGAAACTCTAGCAATTTTACCACCAGCGATTACATGTAAGGAAGGAAGGATACTTTCCGGATCTCGTTGTTCTTTTATGTAAGCGAGATCTTTTGAGCGCAGCCACGCGATTGGCTACGGAATAAGCTACCGCGCCATTCATTCGATGAGTACCGTGCTGTTGTGTGCTGAGCTTTGTGGTATTGGCGGTTTGTCCAGCATGGCATGATACGGTAAGTTAGTGTACTAGTAGATATGCTTATCTGTGTGTGAGTACCGGTAGCATGAGTTATCAATCGAGGGAATGCTATCTACAATATCCATTATCTACCGGTGTCATAGACCTAACCAACTTAACCAACGGGTGCGCGACCGGGAGCACAACTATGATGATCCTGTATCAAGATAGCCCAAACTTACCCCCAGTGGCTCGCAAATTAGCCAGCCTCTCTCTATGACACTGGACAAACCCCCGGTATATCCTATCTACCCTACATAGGCCCCGGGCGAAAGGGGATAGGAATGTAAGTAAGGGAGAGAGGGGAAAAAAAAAGGTGGGAGGAAAGTGCAATACGAACAGATCCTGGAAGGCGATCGCACATGGGGCGAAATTTGCGGGTAAAAAGTTGGGTTTTTGGTTACCCGTAATTGATTGTCGCAGCTCACTCGGGTTTTTTTTTGTTTGGATTTGGTTGTTGGTACGGGGTGGGTGTTTTTTGAGGGCTTTGGTTGTTGGTGATGTCAGTGCTTTTTGAGGATCAGGTTAATAGGCCAAAGTGGAGAAGTTGGGAAATCAAGGAAGAGCCGGTGCAGTAGGAACTATGATAAGCAGCATAGATGTCTGTTGCGATAGAGGGCTTCTTTGAATGAATATTCCAATTAAGCTTTGTCTCCAGTCTTCCTCATTGTCCGCTGGTGCGGTACAGTGCTGTCCTCTGGCAAAATAACCAAAACGCATCATACCTTCAGACATGACATGACATAAACCATGCGCAGTCCAACGAACGAATCAACGATCCCCAAAAAGCCCTCGTTTCGTTTCGTTTCGTTTCGCTTTCCGAGGAGCCGGCTTGGGATACAGTGCGGTAGAGTGACTAGTACTAGTACTCGAGTACATTCAAGCAGTCAGTTACAGTAGGGAACCTCGATATATCATGCGTATCGTACAAGTACCTGGGGGGGAAAGGGGAAAAAACGATAAGGAAATTACCGGCCAACCCCGGGAATTCCAGGAAACAATCCCCGCCCCCCTCCGCTTCCTCAACTCGCTCACTCATCCACTCACTCGCTCACGTTCATCCGATTGATTGATTTTTTGACACTCAAAACGAAATTTGATAATAATGCCGGTGCAAGCATGATACTAGCGCGGCCAAGCTGAGGTTGGACACCTTGTATGGGATTGCCAGCCCAGGTGTCCAACTTCAAATCGGCCGCACGAGTACGAAAGCGTGATTTTGCCCTAGTTGGGTGGATGGACGGGGGATGGTGATACCGGCAGTGTTGACACGGGAACAACATGCCCGTGTTGCGTATGCTAATGGCACACTTTGTACAAGTAATCAAGTGTTTTATGCATGCTGTGCTAGGCTCTGCTACCGGTAGCCAGCTACCCTGTGCTTTTGGTATGGCTCCCAACGAAAAGACTGCGGAGGTTAAAGTCAAAGTCAAAGTCAAAGCAAGATATCTGTGCCCTGCGCTCTTAGTAAGAGTGAGAATGAATGAAAGTACCAACTCACGCCAGCCAACCAACCAACGCATACCGGTACACTGCAAGCGGGAGATAGAGTGAGAGAGCAGCCAGGGTCACGGACTTCACTCACGAAAAGGTGCCCGCATGCAAAACAGGGGGAGGTTGGTGGAGGAGGTGAAGGAGGCGGTTGTTAATTCTAAGTCAGCATAGCCTATGCCCACTGGCATAAGCTGCGATAGGTCAATCTTGCCACGATGGATGCGTGTGGTGGGTGTGTTCTGTCCTGTCCTTACGCCGACAGAGTGAAATTATCAAACAGAAGAGAAAAGAAACAAGCCCGCCAAACCCGTTACTTGTGCCTATCATACAATACCGATAGAATACCGGCATCAGGATGTCATAACTCTTCCTTTCCTTTCATTCATTCATTGAGAAGTGTGTGGTGGTGGTCCTTACTCTGTCCTGCCCAGTCTCATTGCCCGCCCTGCCCTGCCCAGCTCTAACTTACCATACCGTCCACCCCATAACCTCTTCATTCCCTATCATTTGGTACGGGTAGCTTTTTTGGTCTCACCCTTTTTATTTTTATTTTCTGGGTCCCCTTCTTTTCTGTCTTTTCTTTTCTTTTCTTTTCCCTTTTCTCTTCTTCTTCCTTTCTTTCCTTTACTTTCCTTGTCACTTTGTTCTTTCCTGAGCATAACAACGTTGGAAAATTTTTACTACTCTAGCTCTTATTCTTTATTAAGGTGAGCAGTTGTGTTCCTTTGTCCCTTGTTACGATGCTGGGTGTTATCGGTCGGTTGTCGGAGGTTCTCTATTTTTCGAAGCTTCGCTTTGAGGGTTAGAGAAGAGGGATCAGGGACCTTTCTTTGGCGGTTTGGCTTTCTTGCTTGCTCAGCTCTGCTTGATCTGCTTTACTTGGTGTTGTTAGTTTGGTTTACGATGAGTATGGTGGTAGCATCGCGTGTGAGCTATGCTACCTACACCCATCTGCCTCACCTCCCTACCATGTGACTCACCGGGAGCAGAGCGTAGCAAAGGAGCCCAAAGAAAGCGAAGGAAAAAAAAAGATGGCAAAAACCGCAAGAGATTCACCATGCCACAAATCACTTGATAAAGCAGGGAGAAAATCCAACTAACTGAACCATTCATTAGAACTCCCAAATCTTTTCTTCTCCAAGAAACTCTACCACCCAACATGGCTACTACCACAACCTCCATGTCCGTCGCGATCCCGACCTCCCGCCTCCACCGCGGCGGCAAAGCAACGGTATCGGACAACAACGCCTTTACGCTCCCTGAGCCGTACTCGCACTTTCCCACGCCGCCGAACTCCATTTCGCCGTCCCTGCCACCGGTGCCGAATCCTGTGACTGCGTCCGCAGACTCGGACATTGACGTTCCGGACATTGTTGCCGCGACCAGTACTGCTCCTGTTCACCACCTGCTAAAGGCAGCACCTGGAGCCTCGTTGCTTGCTGAAACAACGGGGGCAATCACGCCGGCCCTTCTAGCGAAATACCACCTTCCAGAGATCCTGCTCAAGCACGGCCCACTAGCAATCCGGCACTTGACAGCACATCTGATCTCTGCCATACCGGGGTTCTCTAGTATTCCGCCGGCAAAGCAGCGACGACTGGTTGTTGGTGCATTAGAAGGGCGTGGCGGGGTGAGCGGGAGTGAGGGCGAGGCCGGTGGTGTCAATGGTGACGTAGCCTTTGAAAAAGTAGGCTGGGGACGCTGGGACGCGCGGATAAAGTCTGATCCATCGAGATCCCATCGAGGGATATCACCAGCAACTTCTGATCACTCCAACTTCGTGAAGACGAAGGCCGGAGTTGTGGGCACGAGCTACACTGGCGAGTCGGGCATCTTCGTTCAATCGGAGGAGGAGGGAGAGGAGTCTATGGATTCTGAGGGTGTGGAGGGCGAAGAAGAGGGAGAGGAGGACGGGGTTGATAGAATGTCACTGGATGAATCCTCGTCTTCTGAGGACGAGGAGGACGACGACGATGGAGACGTCACGGATGAGGAGGACTGGGCTCAAATGGGCGCGGCCATGCTTAGGAACCAAGTTGGGCCGCCGATATCTCCTACAGGTGGCGGACTCGACAGCCTTCCAACGGCGTGGGGAGCTTCGGCCAGAGCTAGGGAGGAACGGGAGGCCGTAGAGGCTCTTGTTAAACTCAGCTCTGTGTGACCCGTTCTGGTTTGACATCGCTTGTTTCGTTTTCTTTTTCCCTTTTTTTATACTGTCTATTCGGCGTATGGGTTTCTATTCTGTTCGGAGAAATTAAATACATGGCTGTGGGGATTGGGTATTTTCATTGTTTCTCTCTTTGGTGGGAGGGGAAGCTTATTTTGGGCGTTTTTCCTATATCTCCATCTCTCCTCTTTCATCATACTCATCATCAACATAAACGTTTAACTACCTTTTTTATTATTATTATTATTTTTCCATTCTTACTTCCAACGCTTTGGGTTGGCCTCTGTTTAATCATTGTCGCATTACACCTCTTCTTTTTTTAATTCCTTTTCTATTTCTATTTCCTCCCCCTCCTTTCATTCCATTCTAACCCTACCCCTACCCTCACGAGGAACAAACGAAACAAAACGAGAAAAAAAACAAAGCATGACCAAGAAGAGAAGAAAAAAGAAAAAAAAATGTTGTGGACTCATTCATTTGATCATCTACATATCATACCCTCCAGATGAACTCAGGTCTTAGCTGATACTCGAGTTCAATCTATCCATCTACCTCTCTACTTTTACTCATCTGTTCGTGGACATCTCTTAACTGAGAATGGCCATGTATGTACGTTGGGGCGTTGCTTTTCAGTTAGCCCAGGGGGTTGGTCAGGGCAGGGCAAGATTTCTTTCCTTTCTTTTTTTTCTTTACGATATTTCTTCATTATCAGAGTGGAGGAGGTAGGCAACGACCTATCAGTCACGAACGTGCCCACGCACGCATAGTTAAAAACGAATTAATCAATATTATGTGAATAAACAAACAAACACGCTTTACTCCCCTCCCCCTCTTTTCCTCTCTTTTTTTTTTTTTTTTTTTTTTTCAACGGTCACGATTCGGACTTTGTGAGCTCGGGAACTTAAGGAACAAATACTTGTACAATAACAACCATGAAATAGCAGGGTATGACGGGGGAGTTGTACGATCATGATCTCATTCATTCATTCATTCATTCATTCACTCACTCACACTCTTTATTCCAAGTCCACAGCATCGGGCTTTCCATACATACATATATTTTCCAACGAACCCATACAAGTATAATACCGTATCATACGCACATACAGATCAATACTCGAAACGTATGTGTTCTATGTTCTGCATTGTATCATACTGTGCCTTCCTCACATTGAAATAAACCTTTCTTTCCCCCCCAGGCTTGAACTTCTATCTATCTATCTTACTTGCGATGCCTAATTTACCTTACCTTACCTTACCTTACCTTACCTTACCTGCCTGCTCCGCCTTGTTTGATTATTGCTACCGTATTTCATGGATGGTAGAATGGATACAGTACGTACTAACTTACCCGGTAGTACGAAAGTATGATATGTTCGAAAACGCGAAGCAAAAGTTAGAGCCCTAACCCTTGGAACAAGCATGCCATGTCATGTCGGGATGAGATCTAGGGGAGTTGTTGTGGACGTATCGTGTTTGCACGCGGCGCGCCTACGGCCATAACGGTATGTACCGGTGGTGGTGGTGGTGGTTTC
>QOVD01001166.1:0-16616 GCA_003521225.1 Tuber microsphaerosporum
CTCTCCTCGCCCCTTTTGATCTAACCACCCCCAAGGCGACCAGGTGTACCCTTATAGTACACTCAAGAGAGTCATCCAGGCAAGGCCATTCCCCACCTGAAGGCGAGCCCAGCCCCTCCGTTCCTGCCCGTGCAAGGTCTGCCTCGTGCAGGTAAGATGTTGCACACTAGTTCCACCATGGGCGCCTCTCTATGCACGGCCCCTCATTTACTTTGTGCTTATCCATTATCCAACACAACTCCCTCGTGAGCTGGGATGTGTTTCTTTCCTTGTTTAATTCTTTAGGCTCTTGTAAAATTTCTCATGCTATTGTTGCCCTTCAAGACCCTCTGGTCTGGCGGGGTCGCTCACCCTCGTTTGGGAGCTTTACTACCTTTGCCCCTCCACACCGGCACAAGGTGGCCATTATGTTTCCTCGTCGCTACTTGCTGCTGCTTTTATTCTGCCCAAGTTTCAAGATCGCTGAGACATTATCACTGTGACAACTTATGGCAAACTCCTTTTTGGAGCCCCCTTTTCTGCCTTTTGAGTGGAAAATCTTTATAATCTTTGGAATAATTCTTCCATTTCACGGACTGTCTCCCCTACAGTTGCCCTCCCTATTCCCCTACACCCAACACTTATTTTAGGAGACTTCAACATCCATAACCCCGCCACTGACCCCTTGAGATAATTCTCTAATGACAAACTCCACACCTCCGTTCCCTACATTGAGAGGGCCTCCGACCTAGGCTACTCGATCCTCAACACTCCAGGATGCTACACCTGGTTCCCCTTTGGGTCAGTTGGTCGCCCCTCGTCCATTGACCTATCCTTCACCTCTTGCCACTTAGCTCCCTTCTTTCAGTCATGGGACACCTCCCCTCTCTCTACAGGATCTGATCACGTCCCCATCATCATTATCCTTTCTCATCCTGTTTCCCACCCCCCACGTCCTGCCCCACGATGGGCCCTCACTGACGGGAGTACCCTGGAGCCCTTACTCAGAGAGGCCAAGGTCTCCCCGCCCCCCTCCCTCCATACCCAACACTCATTTGAGGCATGGTTTGACCTCCACCTTGGCACCCTCACCTCCCTCCTGACGTCTCACGCTCCCTTATCCCTCCCCTCCCACTGGGTGAAGCCCTGGTCGTCCCCCCTCCTTTCCACTCTTCGTAAGGAATTCCACTCAGTAACATGGAAAGCGAAACAGTCAAGACTCCCAGACGATCTGGTTGCCACCAGCATGTCCAAGGGTGGTTATTTCCGCGCGATCAAGGCCACTAACTCCTGACACTGGCACCTCTTTCTGGCCTCCACAACCCCTCACTCTATCTGGACTGCAAATAAGATGGCACTTGACAGAACTCCCCCGAGATTTCCTTCCCTCCCGGACGCCCACTCCCCCACTGATATGAACCAAGCCCTGCTGGATCCCTTAGTCCCTCCCAGACCGGCTCCCTCCCTCCTGCAATCCTCCTCCCCTTCAAGAAACTTGACCCCCTGTCCGCTGAAGAAGTGTCGATGGTACTCACCAAATGCCCCCCTTCATCGGCGCCTGGCCCAGACACTATACCATACTTCACATGGAAAAGAGTCCATCTGGTCGCCCCCTGTCTACTCACTGACCTCCACTCCCCTCTTCTCACCCTTGGCTATCACCCCTACTCCATGAAGAGAGCTAATGGAGTGGTACTTGACAAACCGGACAAGGCCTCCTATGACTCTCCAGCTTCCTTCCGGATCATTGTTCTCCTATAGACTATCGCCAAGATACTGGAACCGATCTTGGCCTCCAGGCTAGCCTCCCTAGCCAGGGCCAGCCGTCTCCTACACACCAATCAGGGCAGCTCCCTGCCATCTATGTCCTCATTCGACGAGTGTGCCGCTCAGGCCGACACCAATGCTACCCTCCAAAGACCTAGGCTCAAGGTCTCATCCCTCTTCCATGTTATCAAAGGCAGCTTCAACAACGTGGACGCCTTCATCCTCGCTAAGGACCTAAGGATTAAGGGCATTCCACCATACTTGGTCTCCTTGGTCAAATCTTTCCTTTCTCAACGTTCTTGCTGTCTTTTGTTTCAAGGGACTCCAAGAGTGTTTTCTCCCTTGTCTGTGGGCACCCCTCAGGGTTCCCCAATTTCTCCTTTGTTATTTGTTATTTATGTGTCTCCTTTGAATGTCCCCATTCCGAAAGGGGTTGTCTTTCCTATGTTGATGATTTTTCCCTTACTGTTGGGTCGCTGTCGTACCGCTCCAATGTTCTTTTCCTTCAAAGCACTTATGTCTTTATTAAGAGCAGGGTAGTAGAGAGCAAGGTTTCCTTCTCTATTCCGAAAACTGAACTGGTCCATTGGTGTATTCTCCTCCAGAGAGAGTTTCCAGGGACTCCCTCCTCACCCCGTAGTGTCTTGCACCGCCTCCTATTCCCCGCCAAGTCGTGTGTTAGATGGTTTGGTTACTGGTTCTTGGCCTCGATTAAGGACACCACCCCCCACTTCTCCAGGAGGCTGGCCTTGGCCCAGGCCGCGTTTGCCTTGGTTAATCGCCTATTCTCCCACGGCTTAGGGCTTTCCCCACACCTGACCTATCGCCTAGCGGTCTCCCTCTTCCGCCCCATACTCCTATATGGGGCAGACCCCTTTATCTCTTCCAAGACTATGACTTGGAGGATGGACTCCTTCTGGCATCAAGTACGATGATGGGTAACCAACTGCTTTTGCTCTACCCCTACAACGATTCTCGCATCTGAGAGCTGCCTCCCACCTATTGCTTTCATCTCCTCCCACCAGCACAGACTTGTAGCGTTAAGGCTTGTGTGCTCCTCTCCACTCATCAACCCAGCTGCCGCTAGGCTCTGCCTGACATTCCCTTTTCTCTTGAGACACAGAGCGCCCTACTCACACAGATCGCTCTGTACCAACCTTCAGCCAAAATACATGCCACTGAACTGGCGCACCCCTTGTCCCACTCCCCCGGTCTGGAAACACCTCCCAGTGGACGCCCTTGCAGATATAACCCTCCTCCTACTAGGCCAGCTGTCGTTCACTCCTATTGCGGCTCCTCACCTCCTCCCCGACGACATCCCTCTCCCAAGTCATGATGCCATGAGGGAGCCTCTAAGGCCCTCAAAGGCAGGGCGAAGGCTCTACTCCTCTCTGACTGGGCTGAAGTAGCCTCTGCTCCCTCCTTCTAAACCTTCCCCCTTGGCCTTTCCCCACACCCGTTTTTGGCACTAGGGAAGTTTATTGCCAGGCGCCTCCACCATATGAGGGCTCAGAAGAGCTATCTCGCTGCCCATGCACGTTGGTTAGAACGCGGACAGCCCCCTGACTGCCTTAAATGCAGCAACAGCCCTGAGACATTCAGCCATGCGAACCTTCACTGATTGTCCTCTCACAACTCTAGCGCCCGACTCCTCCAGGGTGTCTCCTATGTTGCAGTGCACTATGCCCTCTGGTCTGACAAAGACGCTCTCGTCTCCCTTTCGGCGTTCATTAAGGATGCACACATCAACTTCCCACCTGAGATGACCTCCTCCTCTTTCCCGGCCTCCCTGTTGGTCCCGCCCACCTCTCCTGCTCTTGCGACTCCTGTAGTTCTTCATTTGGGGGCCCTCTCCGGTTTGTTTGATCTGATAAGTTATTTGTTGGTTGTGTTGTTTTTCCTGAGTATGCAGATATTCCTTTTGAGGTTTATTTTATTTATTTTTAATACTTTTATTTAAGAGTGTTTAGTCTTGAGCCGGCTTTCCGACTTGAGGCGCAGAGATTTTGGTAATGGGTTTTCTTGTGTAACTTGCGTTTCGGGATAAGATTTTGTTTACACCACAGCTAGTGCTACATGCAAGTCCTTGTACCTAACAACGAATACACGATATAAAAAATAAAAATAAAAAATAAGAACTGGCAGGAAATTATACCAGGGACGATTTCCTCTCCACCTCCAGCGATTGAAATCTCAACAGCATGAGATATTATCGTCAACTCCACCCTCTGGGACCTGGCTCCTTTTTGGCTTCGGCCTAGGGCAGCCCTCCCTCCACCTCTTTTGCCCTTATCATTATCTTACCCTGGGCAAAAGTGTTTCTAGAGGCCGTTGCGTGGTAGCCTTTCATCTTCCCCATCTTCCCACGGTCGCTTAGCGAGCTCACATAGTCGGCAACCCTTCTTTCTACCTTTACGGTCGGCATTATAGTGTGCGGACACTAATGAGACTACCTTTTCGGTTAGAGAGCTCGACCCTTGATGGGGAAAGCTTCTGTCAGTAACATCTCAGTTCCCGCTTTCGTGTAGTCTTCAGAAATCGCTCATCTATGGCCTCTATGTTGCCTGTTTCTAGCAATTTGGCTACCTCTCCATTCATCCTCCCCTAATCTCCGTCCAGTGGCTCTATTACAGCTATCACTCCTTCCACCGTCAGCTTTCTCCAAGCTTTCCGCCCATCCACCTCCTGCCCTTTGCAGCTTATGGGGGCACCCCTTGGTTCGGTCAGTCGTCATATTGTACTGCCTCGGCTATCAGTTTCGTCTTCAGGCTGGGATGTAATGTTCTGCTCAGTTGTCTCTACTGGCCACTGCGGACCCCCTCGGCTCTCAATCATCTTTGGTTTTCTCTACGTTTGCTACAGGGATATTAATTTGGTTTCCTTTGTTGGGACTCGCTGATTGTCTGGTATCGGTCGGAGGTGTGTGGGTTGCTGGAGTTCCTGTTGTCTGAAACTTGTCTTTGAGGAGGATTATTATATTTCTTGAGGGCGAGATCGTGTGGTTGGTCCGCGACCATAGGGGCTTGGGATGATAGCTTTGTCCCGTGTTCTCAGCGGGATTTGTGCTTTTATTTACCATAGCAAGCGCTACACGTAGTCTTTGAGCCTTGTAGTAGACAAATCAAACCTCATGATACAAAGAAACAAAAAAAAAAAAAAAAAGTAGAAATAAAAAACAAATCGGCAGGTAATTACTCCACCAACGATCTCACCTCCACTTCCAGTGATTGAATTCTCCCCACCATGAAAAATGATCCCCAACTCCATCCACAAAAGTCTGCTCTTTCTTTGGCTTTGGTCTAAGGCAGCGCCCATTCCACCCCTTCGGCCCTTATCATGATCTCACCCTGAGCAAGCCGGTTTCTATAGGCCGTTATCTGGTTCAGTTTCATTCTTCATCCTCTTCCGTAGTTGGTTCACCTCGCTTAGTCAAACGCATGCGGTCAGCAACCCTCCTTTCTAACTTTGTGGGCGTCTTCACGGTGTCTGGACTCTGGTGAGAGTGCCTCCTTGTCTCTGGAACTTGACCCTTGATGGGCTAAGCTTCTGTCAGTAATGTCTTGGTTCTCCTCTTTGACATATTCGTCCAAAATTGCTCTGCGATCGCCTGTTTGTCGACTGTTTGTAGTGAGTCCGCTACTCTTCTGTTCATCCTCCTCAGATCTTGGTCAAGTGGTTCTGTTACAGCTATCACTTCTTTTCACGGTCTCCTTTGTCATGTCGGCCGTCCACCCACTTCCCATCCTTTGCAGCCTATCAGAGCACCCCCTCGGATTTGTTTTCTGTTGTTGTATAACACTCCTTTGGTTACCGGTCTTTGTTCCTGCTGTTCAAATATCATGGTCTGCTTAGTTGGAAGGTTTTGGCCAAAGCTGACCCCCTCGGTTATCAACGCTTTTGTTTTTCTCTGCTTTGCTACACGGATATTAATTTGGTTTCTTTTGTTTGAGTGTGGCAGACTGGTTGGTGTCGGTGGGTGTTGTGCGGGGTGCTGGTTTTCCTATTGTCACCTGCTTGTTGTTTGAGAGTGTTTTGTATTTTCTTAGGGCGAGATTGGGCTGTTAATCCCATATCATAGGATTTGAGGTGATGGCTTTGTCCAGTGTTCTCGGCGGGGTTGCGGCTTTTCTTTACCATAGGTACTGCTGCATGTAGTATTTGAGCCTTGTAGTACTAAAATCAGGGCACCTGATATAAAAAAAAAAACAAAGAACAAAAGAAAAACAATTGGCAGGTGATTAAACGACGGACGATCTCGTCTCCACCTCCAGCGATTGATATCTCAACACCATGAGAAATCATTGTCAACTCCGCCCTCTGGGGCCGGCCTACTTTTTGGCCTCGGCCTTATGGCAGCCCTCCCTCCACCCCTTTGGCCCTCATCATGATCTCGCCCTGGGCAATCGTAGTTCTAGGGGCCAATGCGTGGCAGGCTTTGATTTTCCCCCTCTTCTTCACGGTCGCTTCGTCTCACTTAGCAATCTCACACAGTCAGCACCCCATCTGTCTACGTTTATGGTGGGCGTTGTCGTGTCTGGACCCTGGTCAGAGTACATTTTCCATTTGAGGGATCGACCCTTGATAGGGAAAGCCTAAGTCAGTAACATCTGGGTTCCCGCTTTCACTTTGTCTTCGGAAATTGCTTGGCTATGGCCTGTTTGTTGGCTGTTTCTAGCGAGTTGGCTTCCCCTCCGTTCATCCTCCTCTGATCTCAGTCCAGTGGCTCTGATACCGCTATCACTTCTTCTACGAGCGACTTTCATCCAGCCGTCCGCTCATTGACCTCCCACCCATTACAGGGTACAGGGGCACCCCTCGGTTCGCTCGGTTGTCGTATTGCACTGCCTCGGGTATCGGTTTTGTCCTTTGGCTGGGATGTAAGTTCTGCTCAGTCGTCTGTTTCAGCCCCTGATGACCCCATTGGCTATCAACCGCCTTTGGTTTTCGCTATGTTTGCTACCGAGATATTAATTGAGTTTCTTGTGTTTGGAATGGCGGATTGTCTGGCTTCGGTGGGTGGTGTGCGGGATGCTGGTGTTCCTGCTTTCTCCTGCTTGTCTTTCAGGAGTATGTTTGTATTTCTTGAGGGCGAGTTCATGTGGTTGGTGCCGGACCATAGGTGCTTGGGATGATGGCTTGTTCCAGTGTTCTCGACGGGGTTGGGGCTTATCTTTATCATAGCTAGCGCTGCACGTAGTCTTTGAGCCTTGTAGTAGAAATATCAAAGCACATGATACAAAAGAAAAAAAAGTGAAAAAATGAAAAAAGTTAAAAAGTGGCAGGTAATTACACCAAGTGTCTTCCTACGGGGCGTTATGGGGTAGCCTTTTATCTTGCCCCTCTTCTCGCGGTCACTACGCTGGGCTTAGGGATCTCACACAGTTGACCACCCTTTTATTCTACCTTTACGGGTGGCTTTAGGCTGGCTGAACTCTGGTGAGAGTACCTTTTTGTCTTGGAAGCTGGACCCTAGGTGGGAAAAGCTTCAGGGAGTAACATCTTGGTTCCCGCTTTCACGTTGTCTTCCAATATCGCTCCACTAGGGCCTGTTTGTTGGCTGCTCGTAGTGAGTTGGCTACCCCTCCGTTTATCCTCCTTCGATCTCCGCCCAGTGGCCCTTTTACCGCTATCATTCCTTCCAGCAGTCGGCTAACACCACGCTGACTGTCAATCCTCCTCCCACCCTTTGCAGCTTACTGGATCACCGCTCAGTTCCCTTAGTCATCATATTGCCCTGCCTGGGCCATCTGTTTCGTCCCTGGCCTGAGATATACTGTTCTGCTCAGTTTTCTGTTTTCGGCCCCTTGGACCCCCTCGGCTATCAATCACCCCTTGTTCTCTCTATCTTTTGCTACTGGGATATTAATTTCATTTATTTTGTTTGGACTGATGGACTGTATGGCGCCGGTGAGCGGTATGCAGGTTGCTGGTTTTCCTGTCGTCTCATGTTTGTCTTCCAGGAGGATTTTTGGATTTCTTGAGGGCGAGATTGTGCAGTTGGCCCCGGACTATAGGGGCTTCGGATAATGGCTTTTTCCAGTATTCTCGACAGGATAAGGGCTTTTCTTTACCATAGTTAGCGCTGCAAGTAGTCTTAGAGCCTTGTAGTAGAATAATCAAAGCACAATATACAAAATAAAAAAACAGAGAAATAAAATAAAATAAAAAAAGTGTCAGGTAATTACCCCACAAACGATCTTCTCTCCACCTTCGGCGATTGAAATCTTAACACCATGAGACATTATCGTTAACTCCATCTACAACAGCCTGCTCCTTTTTTGGCTTCGGCCAAGGACAGCTGCCTCTCCCCCCCTCGGCCCTTATCATGATCTCGCTCTGAGCAAGCCTGGTGCTAGGAGCCGCTATGTGGTTCTGTTTCATTCTTGATCCTCTTCCCGTTTATGCTTCACCTCGCTTAGCGACACACACACGGTAGGCACCCCTGCTTTCTATCTTTACGGTTGGTGTACGTGTTGTCCGGACTCTGGTGAGAATACTTTTTGTCTCTAGAGCTCGACCCTTGATGGTGAAAGATTCATGCAGTAACCTCTGGGTGCCTGTCTTTTGCATCATCTTCGACAATCACTCGGCTATGGCCTCTTTCTTGGCTCTTACTACCAAGTTGGCTACCCTTCCGTCCTCCCTCCTCCAATTTTCGTCCAGTGGCTCCATTACAGCTATCACTCCATTCGCTGTTGCCTTTTACCAAGGTGGCCACCTATCCACCTCCCGCCAGTTTTAGCTTATCGGGGCACCCCTCAGTTTCGTTGTGGGTTATCGTATAGCACTGCCTGGGTTATCCAGTTTTCATTCCTTTGGTTGGGATTTGTTAATCTCTTTGGTTGAATATTTCTGGCTGCAGTGGACCCGTGGCTATCAATGACTTTGGTTTTCTCTACGTTTGCTACTGGGATATTACTTGGGTTTCTGTTGTTTGAGTTTGGCCGACTGGTTGGCGTTGGTGTGAGTTGTGCCGCTCGCTGGTTTTCTGGTGGTCTCCTACTTCTCTTTTGCGAGTATTTTCTATTTTCTTTGGGCGACATTGTACGGTTCGTCCCTGACTATAGGGACTTGGGGCACTGGCTTTTTCCAGTTATCTCAGCGTGGTTGGGGCTTTTCTTTACCAAAAATATTGCTACAGGTACTCTTTGAGCCTTCTAGTAGTAAAATCAAAGCACCAGATATAAAAAAAGTAAAAAATAAAAATAAAAACATAAGAAATCGGAGGTAATTACTTGGAAGATCTACTCTCCACCTGCAGCAATTGAAATCTCAACACCATGAGAAATAATCATCATCTCCATCTAAAAATGCCTGCTATTTCTTTGACTTCGGCCTAGGGCAGCTGCCTCTCCACCCCTTCGGCGCTCTTCATGATCTCCCACAGAGTAAGCTTGTTTCTAGCTACCGTTTTGTTGTTCCGTTTCATTCTTCATCACCTTCCCCTTCTCGCTTTACCTTGGCTAGCGACATGGACAAGGTCGGCAACCCTCTCTTCTACCTTTATAGTAGTGGTTATGGTGTCTGGACTCTGGTGAAGGTACCCCTTGGTCTCAAGAGCTCGACCCACGATAGGGAAAGCTATGGTCAGTAATCTCTTACTTATCGTGTTTTGCGTGGTCTTTGAAATTCGCTCGGCTATGGCCTGTTAGTTGGTTGTTTCTAGCGCATTGCCTATTTCTCTGGCCATCCTCCTCTGATCTTCCTCCACTGGCTCTCTTACAGCAGTCATTCCTTTCTCCAGTCAGCTTTTCTGCAAGTCGGCCGTCAATCAACCTCCAGCCCTAGGCAGCTTATCAGGACACCTCTCGGTTTCACTCAATCGTCATATTGTATTCCCTCGGTTATCGGTTTCGTTCCTTGGGTTGGGAAGTAATATTCTGCTTGGTTGAAGATTTCTGGAAGCAGCGGACCCCCTGGGCTATCTACGCCTTTGGTTATCTCTGCGTTCGCTACTGGGATATTAATTTGGTTTCTTTTATTTATGCTTGGCGGACTAGTTGGCGTTGGTGGGAGTTGTGCGGGTTTCTGGTTATCCTGTTGTCTCCTGGTTGTCTTTGAAGAGTATTTTTGGATTTTTAGAGGGCAAGATCATGCGGTTGGTCCTAGACCATAGGGACTTGGGGCGAGGGCTTTTTCCAGTGTTCACGGTGGAGTTGGGGCTGTTCTTTATCATAGCTAGTGCTGGACATAGTCTTTGAGCCTTGTAGTAGTAAAATGAAAGAACATGAAATAAAACACAAGTAAAAATTTAAAAAAAGTAAAAAAAGGTAAAAAAATGGTAGGTAATTAATCCACAGAGGATCTTCTCTCCACCTCCAGCAATTGAGATCTCAACACCTTGAGACATCATCGTCATCTCCACCCTGTAAAGCCCGCCTCCTTTTTGGCTTTCACCTCAGGGAGCCCTTCCTCCACCCCTTGGGCTCTTTCACGTCCTCTTCGGAAATCACTCTGCTATGGCATGTTTGCTGGCTGTTTCTCGCAAATCGGCTACTCCTCCGCTCATCCTCCCCTGTTCTCTTTCCACTTGGTCTGTTACAGCTATCACTCCTTCTATGGGCAGCTTTCATCTGGTCGTCTGCTCATCTACCTCCGACCCCTTGAAGCTGCCTGGGGCACCCCTTCGCTCGGTCCGTCGTCGTATTGCACTATCTGGCCTATTGGTTTCATCATTGGCCAAAGATGTAAAGTTCCGCTCCTCGTCTCTTTCGGCCCTTACGAACAACCTCGGCTATCAACCCCCTTGGTTTTCTCTACATTTGCTAATGGGATATGCATTTGGTTTCTTTTGTTTGGACTGGCGGATTGGTTGGCGTCGGTGGGTGGTATGCAGGTTGCCGGTATTCCTCTTGTCTCCTGCTTGTCTTTGAGAAGTATTTTTGTATTTCTTGAGGGCGAGAGCGTGCAGTTGATCCCGGACCATAGGGAGTTGGGGTGATTGCTTTTTCCAGTGTTCTCGACGGGGTTGGAGCTTTTATTTACTATAGCTAGTGCTGCACGTAGTCTTTGGGCCTTGAAGTAGGGAAATCAAAGCACATGATATAAAAAATTAAAAAATTAAAAAATTAAATAAACAAGTTGCAGTTAATTAACCCACAGCTGATCACCTTGCTACCTCCAGAGATTCAAAACTCAACACCATGAGAAGTTATCGTCAACTCCACCCTGTGGGGCCTGGCTCTTTTTTGGCTTCAGCCTAAGGCAGCCCTCCCTCCACCCCTTTGGCCCATATCCTGATCTCGCCCTGGGCAAGAGTGTATCTAGAGGCCGTTGAGTGGCAATCGAGTATCTTTCCCATGTTCTCCTGGTGGCTTAGCGATCTGACATGGTCACCAACCCTTCTTTCTACGTTCACGGTCGGCGTGATGGTCTCTGGACTCTGGTGGGTGTAGCTTGTCCTCGCGAGATCTCAACCTTTGATGGGGAAACCTTCGGTCAGTAACATCACTGTACCTGCTTTTGCGTCACTTTCTGATATTGCTCGGCTATTGTCTGTTTGTTGGCTGTTTCTAGCGAGTCGGCTACCCCTCCCTTTCTCCTCCTCCAATCTCCGTCCAGTGGCTCTGTTAGAGCTATCACTCCTTCCTAAGGTAGTAGGCATCCCCCATGTTGGCCACCTATCCACCTCCCGCCGTTTGCAGTATACAGGGGCACCCCTCGGTTCGGTCAATAGTTGTATTGCCTTACCTTTGTTATTGGTCTTTGGCCTTGGGCCCGTTGTAATGTTTGGCCCGGCTTTTGTGGGATAGCTACTGCGGACCCCCATGCTATGAACGCTCTCGGGTTTCTCTACGTGTGCTACTGGGATATTAACTTGATATCTTTTGTTTGGCCTGGCGGCCCATTTGGCGTCGGTGGGGAGTGCGTGGTTGCTAGTTTCCCCGTTGTTTCTTGCTAGTCTTTGAGGAGTATCTTCGTATTTCTTGAGTGCGAGATCTGCGGTTAGTCCCGGATCATAGGCACTTGGGGCGATGGCTTTTTCGACTGTTCTCAGGAGGCTTGGGGTTTTTCTATACCATAGCTTTTATCGCCCCATGTAGTCTTTGAGTTCACATTGTAGAAATCCAAGCACCCGATATAAAAACAAGCAGATAAAACAGAATAAACAAAGAAATGGCCGGGAATTAACCCCCGAACGATCTCCTCTCCACCTCCCGCGATTAAAATCTCAACACCATGAGAAATCATATTCAACTCCATCCACAAAAGCCTGTTCGTTCATTGATATCGGTATCAGTCTGCTCCCTCTCCACCCCATCGGTCCCTATCATGATCTGGCCCTGAGTAAGCCTGCTATCAGGGGCCGCTGTGTGGTACAATGCGTTATTCCTTATCATCTTCCCTTTGTTGCTTCGCCTCGCATAGCGACGTACACAGGGTTGGCAACTATCGGTTCCCCGTTTTCAGTCAGCCTGACAGTGTCTTGACTCTGGTCCGACTACTCCTTCCTCTTGGGAGCACCACCGTTGATAGGCAAAGTTTTGATGAGTAACATCTGGGTTCTGGTCTTTCACATGGTCTTCAAAAATCGCTCGGCTATGGCCTTTATGTTGGTTGTTTCTAGTGAGTTAGCTACAACTCCCTCCGTCCTCTTCCGATCTTTGTCCAATGGCTCTGTTACAACTATCACCCGTTGCTACGGTCGGCATTTTCTTGGGTCGTCCGCACTCCCACCTCCCACCCTTTGCAGCTTACAGCGGCACCCCTGGGTTTCTGTGGATTGTCGTATTACACTGCCTCAGGTATCGGTTTCGTTACTTGTGCTGAAAAGTATGGATCCTCTTGGTTGGACATTTCTGACTGCAGCTGACCCTCTGGGCTATCAACTCCTTGGGCTTGCTATACGTTTGCTACCGGGATTTTATTTTGCTTTCTTTTCTTCATATTGGCAGATCATTGAAGTTGGTAGGGGTTGTGCTCGTTGCTGGATATCGTGTTGTTTCTTGCTCGCCTTTGACAAACAATTTTGTATTTCTGGAGTGTGAGATGCTGGGGTTGGTCACGGACTATAGGGCCTAAGGGCAATGGCTTTTTCCAGTGTTCTCGGCGTGGTCGGGGCTTTTCTTTACCATAGCTAGCGCTGCAGGTAGCCTTTGAGCCTTGTAGTAGTAAAACCAAAGTACCTCATATAAAACAAAAGAAAAAGAAAAATCGGGCAGGTAATTAACCACTAACGATCTCCTCTCCACCTCAAGCGATTGAAATCTCACCACCATGAGAAATCATCGTCACCTCCATCCATAAAAGCCTGTCCTTTGTGTTGGCTTCGGTCTAGGGCACCTCCCTGTCTTCCCCTTCAGCCTCTATCATGTTCTCGCCCTGAGCAGACCTGTTTCTTGGAGCCATTGTATGGTTCCGTTTCATTTCTTCATCCAACTTCCCCCTGTCACTTCGGCATGCTTAGCCCTACCCACATGGTCGGCAACCCACCTTTCTACGCTAACGGATGGCGTTAAGGTGTGCAGACTCCTGTGAAAGTACTTTTTTGTCTCTAGAGCTCCACCCTTAATGGGGAACACTCTGGTCAGTAACCTCTCGCTTCCTGTCTTTTCCGTAGTCTTGGAAAATCGTGCAGCTATGGCCTCTTTGCCATCTGTTTCTAGGGAGTTGGCAACCTCTCCGTCCATCTTCCTCAGAAATTCGTCCAGTGACTCCGTTACAGCTATTACTCCTTTTTGCATTTGGCTTTTCTAGAGTTGTCCATCCATCTACCTCCCGTCCTGTGCAGCCTATAGGTGCACCCCTCGGGTTCGGTCCATCGTCATATTGCACTGACTCGGTTATCGGTTTCGTTTTTTCATTTGTGAAGTAATGTTCTGCCTTTTTAGACTATTCTGGCCACTTGGAACCCCCTCAGCTATCAACGCCTTTGGTTATCTCTATGTTTGCCACTGCGATATTAGTTTGATTTCCTTTGTTCTAGCTTGGCGGATTGGTTGGCATGGGTGGGAGGTGTGGGGGTTGCTGGTTTTCCTGTTGTCTCCTGCTTGTCTTTGGGGAGTATATTTGGATTTCTTGATGGCGAGATCATGCAGTTGGTCCTGAACCATAGGGACTTGGGGTGATGGCTTTTTCAAGTGTTCTCGGCGGGGTTGGGGCTATTCTTTACCATAGCTAGCGCTGCCTGTGGTCTTTGAGCCTTGTAGTAGTAGTAAAATCATAGCACTTAAGATAAAACAATACAGAAAGGACAAAAAAGTCGCTAGTAATTAACCCATGAACGATCATCTCTCCTCCTCAAGCGATTCAAATCTCAACACCATGAGAAATCATCGTCAACTCCATCCACAAAAGTCTGCCCTTGCTTTGGCTTGGGCCTAAGGCACCTCCCTCTCCCCCTCCGAGGCCCTTATCATGATATCTCCCTGGGCAAGCCTGTTTTTAGGGGTTCTTGTGTGGTTCTATATTATGTCTTGATCCTGGTTCTGTTGTTGCTTCGCTTTATTAGTGACACACGCAGGGTCGGCAATCCTCCTTTCTACGTTTACTGTCGGCGTTAAGGTGTCCGGACTCTGGTGAGATTACCTATTTGTCCAGAGAGGTCCACCCTTGACAGGGAACGCTTCGGTCAGTAACATCTCGGCTCCTGTCTTTTGTCTGGTCTTTGAATATCTCTCGGCTCTGGCCTCTTTGTTTGCTGTTTCTACCAAGTTGGCTACCGCTCCGTCCATCCTCCTCCTTTCTTTGTCCATTGGCTCTATTACAGCTATCACTCCTTTATATTGTCAACTTCTCTTGCCTCTGCCCCTTATCCACCTCCCGCACTTGGGATCTTACAGGGGCAACCCTCGGTTTTGGTCGGTAGTCGTATTGCCCTACCTCGGTTATCGGTTTTACTCCTTGATTTGAGATATAGTTATTTGCGTGGTTTGATCTCTCTGGCCGCAGCGGACCCCCTCGGCTCTCAAAGCCTTTCGTTTTCTCTATGTTTGCTACTCAGACATAAATTTGGTTTCTTGTATTTGGACTGACAGATGGTTTGGCTTCGGGAGTGCTTGTGCATGGTGATCGTTTTCCATTTGTCTCCTGCTTGTCTTCGAGTAATATTTTGTATTTCTCGAGTGTGAGATTGTGCGGTTGGTCCGGAACCATAGGGTCTCAGGGCGGTGGCTTTTTGCAGTCTTCTCAGCTGGGTTGAGGCTTTTCTTTACCAAAGCTAGCTCTCTACGAAGTCTTTGAGCCTTGTAGTTGAAATCAAAACACCTGATATAACCAAAGAAATGAAAAGAAAACCAAGATAAATAACAAAAAAGAAAACAAATGGTAGGTAATTAACCAATGAGCGATTGAAATCTTCACCTCCAGCGATTGAAATCTCAACACCATGAGACATAATAGTCAACACCATCCATACAAGCCTGGTCTTTCTTTGGCTTCGGCCTAGGGCAGCTCCCTCACCATCCCCTAGGCACTTATCATGATCACCGCATGAGGAAACCTGATTCTAGGGGCCAGTCTGTGGTTCCATTTCATTTCTTCATCCTCTTCCTGTTCTTGCTTCCCCTGGCTTAGCGACACACAAAGTGTCGGCAAAGCTTATATCTACCTTCACGGTCGGCGTTACGGTGTCCGGACTCTGGTGAGAGTACCCTTTCTTTCCCCGAAGTCGACCCTTGATGGGGAAAGCTTCGGTCAGTAACATCTTGGCTTCTGTCTTTCACGTGGTCTTCGAGAATCCCTCCGCTATGGCCTCTTTCTTGGCTATTTGTAGCGAGTTGGCTACCCCTTGGTCGATCCACCTCCGATCTTCATCCAGGGGCTCTGTTACAGCCCCTACTGCTTTGTACGGTCAGCTTCTACCGGGTTTGCCACCTATCCATCTCCCCCCCCTTTGCAGCATAAGTTGGCACCCCTCAGTTTCGGTCGCTAGTCTTATTGCACTGCCTCGGTTATCTGCTTCCTTCCTTGTATTGGGATGTAATGATCTGCTCAGCTGGTTGGTTTCGAACTTGGTGGACCCTTTCAGCTATCAATCCCTTTGGTGTTCACTGAGTTCGCTACTTAGATATCAATTTGGTATATTTTGTTGGGACTGGCCGATTCTTTCATCACGGTGGAAATTGTGCAGGTTACTGGTGTTCCTGTTTTCTGCTGCTTGTCTTTGAGGAGTATGTGTATTTCTTGCGGGTGAGATCATGCGGTTGGTTTGGAAATATAGGGCCTTGGGATGATGGCCTTTTCCAGTGTTCTCGGCTAGGTTGGGGCTTTTGTTTACCAGTGCTAGCACCTCACCTAGCCTTTGAGCCCTGTAGTTGAATAATCAACGCACCTGAAATACAATAAAAACAAAAAAAGTAAAACTTGGTAGGTAATTAACCACTAACAATCTCCTGTATACCTGCGGCGATTGAAATCTCAAAACCATGAGAATCATCACGGGATCATCCACCCCCCCTCGGCCCCACCTCTCCTTCTGGCTCTTTTGCCTAGCAGGGACTGGCTCCTCCTCAATGCCTCTCTTCCCTTTAAATGGCCTTGTTCTTTGGCAGGCTTGGTCTAGGGGTTGATGCCTTCATGTCCACCCCCATGCCTGCCTTTGCCTTGCAGCTGGCTTACAATTTCGCACCATCGGCAAGCCTTCTTTCAAAATTTATGGTTGGCGTTGCGGTGTCCAAATCTCATATGGAAGTACCTCTTTGCCTCACAACTCTGTACCGTTGATGGGGAATGCTTTGGTTACTCATATGACTCTCTTGTATATCGTTTCTGCCTTCCAGACGTTCGGCGATGGCCTCCTAGGCTCCTGTTGCAAGAGAGTGGGCTACCCTTTCTCCTCCTTCTTCGGTTTCTTCCACTGGCTCCGTCACAGCAACTCTCCTCTCCCTAGCTGGTAGCTCACTACCAGGTGGCTCCTCTTGCCCCCCCCC
>QOVD01001166.1:16624-38981 GCA_003521225.1 Tuber microsphaerosporum
GCCCCCTCTCTTGGGTATATGTTGTCATGGGATTGCACTGCCTCCTTGACGGATTGTCCAACCCCTTGGGCCTAGAGTTGTACTGATTAGCCTCGCCTTACGTTTTTGGAACTGGCAACCCACAATAGTTTACTACCATATCTCATGTTGGGTTTCTCGTTTATAGTAGTTATTCTTTCTTTCCTCCTTAGTTTATCTTATGTTGGCGTCTACAGAGAAGGTTTTCCTGTTGCTTCCTGCTTTCACGTTTGGCGGATTTCCTTTATCATCCAGGGGGGCTCGGCCAGCTGCGGCAGTCGGGTTTCTTTTCATAGGAGGGATATCTCTTATATGTGAGATATGCGGTTTGGCCCATACCAGAGGGTCTTGGGGTCATGGTTTCTTCCTTGGTCCGGGGGGGAATTGATTTTGGAATTAAGGTTTTGTTTACACCATATCTAACGATGCATGTGAGCTCTTGTACCTAACAATGAATATATGAAAAAAAAATATGAAACCAAAAAAAAGAGATAAAACAAAAAAACCTTTGGATAGTTAGACACGCACCATCTTGTCTACACCTTCGGTGATTGAAATCTCAACAACATGAGCATTATCTTCAACCACCCACTGCCCTTTCCCCTCTTCTAATGGCCTATTTACCTAGGACGATAATGCTATAACCCCTCTCTCCCCTCTGTTCCCCTACTGATGGTATTGCTCTTGTGCAGTTTTCGTCTAGGGGGTTCACGGTCTTTCTTCTCTCCTTCCCCAATTGCACTTCGGTGCCCTCGCTCTCACTTGGCTGCCCTTGCTTTTGCTTAGCTGGCCTTGCTTAGCCCTAGCACACGGTCGACAATCCCTTTCTTGTCAATGGCCTCCTGTAGTTTGGGGCTATTGGTGAAGTAGTAGGCCAGCTGGCTCTGCTCCCTGCTAGTGCACGATCTCCTGGCAAGTCTGTTTGGTACGGTCAGCATCGTTGAAAAACTGTAATCTCGCTTCGTTCAGTCTATCTCGAATTTCTTGATTGGGTCTACCCCTCCGCCCTCCATTCTCCTAGCTTTAGCAACCCTCTCCCTCTCAGTCTCGTCCTGTTGCTCAGTGACTGCTACAATCCACTCCGTGGGGTGTATCCTACCCCTCGGTGGCTCCTCTCACCCACCTCGATGCGCCTCCCCTGGTATTCCTATTCGTTTGGCTTGAGGCTCGCCACCTCCTCCGGGTCCCTATCCGTTCTGATCTTCTGGCCTTGGGATCTGCTATGGCTATGTGCGTTGCAATGAAACTGCCCCATTGTAATGGGGTTCATACCTACTACCTGTGCCCCCTGGGGAATCCATTCCTCCAGGTCTTGTTTTCTTGTAGGCCCTTAGAGCATTTCCTTGCGCCACATGTCTCTGCTGCGCCGGCTTGGTGTATAGATCTCCCGCTGGGTTACTTTCAGCCCCTGTTGATAGCCTATGTCGTGCGGGTATTGTTACCTCTTGTGTGTGCTCAGGTCCGATGGTATAGCCTACGGTTTGATATTGGGGGTTACTTTCATGCAGAGCTTGAAGTCTTCTTTGTTGGTTCACAGAAGTCTCACTGTCGCCTTGGTTTTTCTCTTGTTGGGCTGCACATCTGCGGAGGGTTCTTGTTTCGTGGTATTCTGGCCTGTTGTTTCCTTTATAGTTTCTACCCATAACAGCGGACTTTGATTTCTACCTCTAGACAAAGGAGTTTTGTTGTTGGGCAGGGTCTAAGGGTTTTAGCATCGGGCACCTGGGATGGACAGTACTTTGCGGTTTTTAGCTTTCATACCTAACGGTTTTACTTAGCTTTCATACCTTGTTAGTTCTTACTTAGCAAACGAATTAACTGTATTAATACAAAAAATAAAACCTTTGGATAGTTAGACCGCCAATGATCTTTTCTCCACCTCAGGCGATTGATATCTCAATACCATAAGAAATCAGTGTCAACTCCATCCACAAAAGCATGCCCTTTCTTTGGCTTCGGCCTAGGGCAGCTCCATCTCCACGCCCCTCGGCCCTTATCATAATCTTGCTCTGAGCAAGCCTGTTTCTAGGAGCCGTTGTGTCGTTCCGTTTCATTCTTCATGCTCTTCCTGTTATTGCTACGCCACACTTAGCGACACACACACGACCGCCAACCCTCCTCTCTACGTTTACTTTCGCCGGTAAGGTGTCCGGACACTGGTGAGATTCCCTTTTCATCTTGAGAGCTCTACCCTTAATAGGGAAAGCTTTGGTCAGTAATAACTCAGCTCTTCTCTTTTGTGTCGTCTTTCAAAATCGCTCCGCTAGAGCCTCTATATTGGCTATTTCTAGCGAGTTGGCTACCCTCCGGTCCACCCACTTCTGATCTTTGTCCCGTGGCTCTGTTACAGCTATCAATCCGTTTTAGGGTGGGCTTCTAGCAAGTCGGCAGTCTAACCACCACCTGCCCTTTGGAGCTAACATGGGCACCCCTCGTTTTTGGTGGGTCGTCGAATTGCACTGCCTCTGTTATCGGTTTCTTTCCTTGACTTGGAATATAATGTTCTGCTCGGTTGGACTATTCTGACCTCTGTGGACCCCCTTTGCTATCAAAGCTCTTGGTTTTCTCTACTTTCGCTACTGGGATATTAATATCATTTCTATTGTATTTGTTTTTGATTATTAGTGTGAGGGTGGGGCGTAGTGCTGGTTTTCCTATTGTCTCATGCTTGTCTCTGGGGAGTATTTTGTATTTCTGGAGGACGATATCATCCGGTTGGTCCTGGACCACAAGGACTTAGGGTGATGGCTTTTTCCAATGATCTCGTTGGGATTTGAGGCCTTTCTTTACGATAGCTAGCGCTACCTGTAGTCTTTGAGCCTAAGTAGTTGAAATCAAAGCACAAGATGTAAAAAAAAATGAAAAAAAATAAAGAAAACAAAAACGAAAAAAAAGTTGGATAATTAGACATGAACCATCTCCTCCTCACCTCTGGCAATTGAAATCTCAACACCATACAATCATAATCAACCACCCACCCCCCTCTCCCCTCCCCTGATGGCCTACTTGACTAGGAGGATAATGCTCCATCCCCCATGTCCCCTCTGCTCCCCTTCTGATGGAATTGCTCTTGGGCAGTCATTATCTAGAGGGTTCACATTGGCTCTTCACTCCTTCACAGCTTTCCCTTCCCTGCTCTCCGTCAGCGCATACACACCTTCGGAAACCCCCTTCTCGTCAATAGCCTTTGGCAGTTTTGCGCTATTGGTAATGTACTGGCCCTGGTGGCTCTGCTCCCTGGTATTGCATTATCTCCTTGGCAACTCTGTTTGGCACCTTCAGCATAGTCGAACAACTGTTATCTCACTTAGCTCAGTTGGTCTCGCACTCCCTGATTGTGTCAATCCCTCTTCCTCCTTTCTTGTGGCTCCTGCCACACTCTGCCTCCCGGTCTCTTCCAGCTGCTCTGTTACAGCTACCATCCGGTCCCTTGCTGGTACCCTACTACTAGCTGGCTCCTCTCGTGCCTATCGGCACATCTCCCCTGGGGTCCCCTTTTCGTGACCCTCTACCCCTGCTTCCACTTCCGAGTCCCTGACCCTTCTGATCTGCCGGCCTTTGGATCCCTCATGACTGTATGCGTCCCAGTTAAACTGGCTGGTTGTAATGGGCCTCATACATACCGCCTCTGCCCTTCGTAGCATGCACCGCTCTGGGCCTTGTTTTCCGGTAGACCCTTAGGGCAGTTCCTTACGCTACACTTTTCCGCTGGGCCGGCTCGTTATATGGATCTCCCGCTGGGATTCCTTGAGCCCCTGTTGACGCCCTATATCGTTTGGGTAGTATTACCCCTTGTGTGTGCTCAGCTCCGATGGTATAGCCTACGGTTGGTTTTGGGGGTTTCTTTCATGCCAGGCTTGAAGTCATCTTTGTTGGTACATAGGTTTCTCATTCTGGTGTTGTTTTTTCTCCTGGTGGGCTGCACGTCATTGGTGGTATTTGGTTCGTTGTTTTCTGGCTTGTTGTTACCTTTGGAGTTTATGCCCATAGTTCTTGACATTGATTTCATACTCTAGAGAATGTAGTTACGTTGTCAGGCCGGGTCAGAGGGTTTTAGCTTGGGACATGCAGGATGGACAGTACTTGGTGGTCTTTAGATTTCATACCTATCAGTTTTAGTTAGCTTTTGTACCTAGTTAGTTCTTACTTAACAAACAAATTAAATCTTTAAAACAACAAAAAACAAGAACAAAAAGGAAAAATAATAAAAAATAATAATAATAATAAAGAAAACAAAAACTGTGGGATAGTAAGACAAGAACCCTCTCCTCTACACCTCCAGCGATTCAAATCTCAACACCATGAGAATCATCGTCAACCACCCTTTTCCCTCTCCCCTCTTCTGATGGCCTAGTTGCCTACGAGGGTGACGCTACATCCCCACTCTCCCATCTGTTCCCCTCCTGATGGCATTACTCTCGCGCAGTCTTAGTCTAGGGGGTTCACGGTTGCTCCTCTATCCTCCCCCGCTCTTGCTTCACCGCCCTTGGTTACCGCTTGCACACAGTCAGTAACCCCTTTCCCCTCAATTGCCTTCAGTAGTTTCCGGCTTTTGTTGAATTAGTAGCCCTAGTCGCTCTTCTCTCTCGTATTGTACTATTCCTGGGGAACAATGTTTGGTACAGTGGGCATTGTTGAAACACTGTGATCTTGCTTCGGTCGGTCGGTCTCTCACTTCTTGATTAAGTCTACCCCTCTGCCCTCCTCTCCTTTGGCTCAAGCCATCCTACTCCTCCTTGTTTTCGTCCAGTTGCTCTGTTACAGCTACAATCCTCTCTCTTGCTGGTACCCTACTACAATGCAGCTCCTCTCACCCCCTGCAGTAGTCCGCCCTTGTGGATTCATTCTCGAGTGGCCTGAGCTCCGCCTCCTCCTCTGGGTCCCTCTCCCTTCTAATCTCCTGACCTTGGGATCACCCATGGCTGAGTGCGTGGCAGGGACACTGGCTGGCTGTAATGGGGTTCTTACCTACTCCCTCTGCCGTTCAGGGCAAGCATCTTCCCAGGCTCTGTTTTCCGGTGGACTCTCAGCTTTCCCCCTTCTGCCCCAGGTCTGCGCCGCGCTGGCTTGGATTACGGATCTCTCGCTGGCTTTGCAACTTTACCCCTGATGCTGGTCGATATGCCCCGGATATTTCTATCCGTCATACGTGCTCAGGTCCTATGGCTTAGTCCTGCTGGCTCCTGCAGACCTCCCCCATCTCGGTCATATGGAAACCACAGTGTCCTATGGGTGGGTTTTCTATGGATTTGGTAAATGGTTGTTTCCTTTCTAGATAAGCTTGATGTTGTCTTTTGTCTGGAAAATGGTTTCTCACGGTCAGTTTCAAGTTTTGTTTTCTTTAGGCTGCACGTCTCTGGAGGTTATTCGTTTAGTGTTTTCTCGCCTGTTTTTCCCTTTGTAGTTTCTACCCATAGTACTAGACTTTGATTTATACCTCAACACAAAGTACTTATGCTGTTGGGCAGGCTCAGAGGCTGTTAGCATTGGATGTGTGGGATGGACAGATGTTGGAGGTCTTTAGATATTGTAGAGGTAACTTAGTTTACCGGAAGGTTTATATAAATAAAATTATTATGCTACTAGCCTAAATAGGACATTTGCACTCAGAACTGGGACCTGAAACATCTCTCACTAGAGCCTTTATTAGGTTAAGGAATTTTTCCGGTATTGTTCCGGTATGTTTTCTGTATTTTTCCTGTATTTTTCGATTATTGAATTTGTCCCCCAGGGGACTTCCTGGGGTCCCAACAACACTCTGAACAGCTCTCTTAGCTAGTACAACCTTTCCATCTCAACTCAGTGATTCTTACCTATTCCTCCTAGTTTACTCCTGAGTAGCACTATTATTTCTTTTTGATACAACCACTGGAGGTTTATAATTTGGCCCCTTAAGCTCACTGTGCCTCATGAGGCATGGAGGTCAAATGTGAACTTTTTCTGATGTCAAGTAACTTGGTGGACTCCCTCTTGCCATTCAGTATTATTAGTATATTCACCAAGCAAGAATCCCCTAAGAGCATCCTCTGGGTGTTGTTCTTTGATTGCTTTTCGCCAAGTTACTCCAATTACCTGAGCATGGATGTTTAGGTTTTCAATTTCCAGTAGGAATATTTCTATGTCCTACTTATATTGCACTTGTAACATTTCTCTTTAGGGCATTTCCAGCTTTGTAGGCTTGATCAAATTATCAATGTACCTTGTCAGAGAAAATATTCCCTTAATTGTCACCATTTTGTTTAGTATACCCAAGATCTTCCTCGATTTACCCTTGGTACATAGTGGCAAATAGTGAAACTTCTGCACATTCCTCTCAACCTATGGCCTATTTTACTCTGTTGACCACAGATTCCCATTGCTCAGGGTTTCTTGAAATAATATCTGTACATGCTACTAACCAAACCTTCATATCCTGGAGGGCGGCATTTTTGAAGATAAATCAGGCTTCACCCAAGCCTTGTTTGATTCCTTCAAGGGCTTGTACCATTAATTTGGACAAGTGATTAAGTTCTGCTTTCGAGGCTGTGGGCCTTTCATTTCTTCTTCTCATGGGTCTTTCATTCTCTCTTCATCTCCACCTATCCCATTTTTTATTGTAGTCAATATAGCCGCTCCCAGAAGCACCTGTGATAGTTCTTGTTCTGGGAGGTCCTCCTTCACAGCCTCCTCAATCCCCCTGGGTGCTTTGTTCTGGCCTATGATCTGATTCCTTTCCCTTTTGTTTTGCTTGTATCAACAGTATTACAACTATAACTTTTAATTCGGTCATTTCATGTGGCTTAACTTCTCTGGCTTCTTGTGTTCCTTGTGCTGGGTATCAACCACATTACCCAATCTATCCTTGTTGGCCAGTCATCTCGGTTGTTGAGAATTTATTGATTGTGATTCCCTTTCCAGGTATAGGTTTCTATCAAGAAATCCACCTTTGTCCTAGTAAATTTCTTTGCATAGTTGGGTGCTAACTTGTTCGTAATGAGTTTATCTCCCATCGAGGTCAGCCATTCTTTTGACCAACATGGAGAGCCATGGCTGTTGGAGTCAGGTTGAATATTCCCTGACAGTCTTAATTAGTCCTTGAAAGCTGACATGTCATTGGCCTACTTGCTACTAGTATTCTCCCTTAATGACTGATTGTTTTGTCTTGTAAAGTTCCTCTGCAATGGCCTAGACTTCTTGAGGGAGGACTCTGATTGCTAATTGCTGTCTCTCCTGGCTTTGTGCCTGATTTGGGAAATAGAAGTCCATTAGTTGCTCAAGTCTTTGGAGGCCTGCAGATATAGTGTGATTTAGTTCAAGAGGTTTTTGGGGGACAGATCGAGTTTTTCATTTGCCAATGTGAGTTAAGAAGATGGACAGAGCAGGCAATGGGATTACACAGCTTTCATGTTGGCGGGCAGGTCAATTAGTTGATTTAGATCCTAATGAATCTGCATCTGGCAGGGAGATTAGGCTATCTTTGGTGGCTATAGACTTGTGAGTACACACTTCAGGGCTAGAGTAGGACATGACTGATTGTTTGGGTGAGGTTGGGCTTATCCTAAAAGTCCTAACCACTCTTTAGTTATTCATTCCAAGAGGACTTCTGTCTAGGCCTCTTCAAACTTGTATTCTTCTGGTAGCCCAGACGTGAATGACTCTTCCCCAAGATAAATATATAGGGTTACAAGATATTCCAGGCCCACGAGTAATATTGGGTTGGTCCACCGCTCATAAGTTTCATAGAAATAATCTTGCCTTGTTTCTAATAGCAAAGACTTGTATAATAGTAGGGAATGGTACATTGGCATAAGGTTCGGTAATTTTGGGAAGTAGGAGTTCAGCCAGATGGTTGATGATCTTGAGAGCAAAATCTGAGTAAGTAGAGTTTATTTGTCATGGTAAAAAATGAGAAACATGAATATGCTACTAGAGGGGTAACAATGTCTAACTGATATAAGACACTAAGATACTTGGCTAGAATATTTGGAGGAATTATCTACGGAGACATTATAATATTTGAACAATAAAAGTGTATAAGAGATAAAGGTTCTAAAAATATTTGTTTTTTATAATGATAATATCTCTTCTCTATTGCTTGAGGTTTTTTCAAATAATTTGCGAAGACAGTTTGATATTTATATTCCGTCAGGATGGTTTCAGGCTACATAGCTTCTGCATATACTTAAGTATATCTAACTTAACCAACCAGCTTGTAAGTGAGGTGGGACCCTGTTTAATCGTAAATACAATCTACTCTCAGATGAGACTTAGTAACATCTAAGAAGATGTCTCTAGGAGGCTATGAACCTTGTCTGTTAGTGTGTGTGTTTGTAAAATCATCTATCAGAAGGAAATAGTTTGACATAAACCTACCCAAGTATATAAGCAAAGAGTAGTTACTGTCAAACAAAAAGATGGCCAATCTTCTCTTAATTGACTCCATTGATCAGCAAAAATAATACTTAGCACCTGGAGCGCCCTATGGGTCTGGTGCACCTAGCGCATATAACGTCAATTGCGAATCAAAACGCAACTACTACTGCTCTCTAACTCTGGGTGCACCAGGTGCAACACTTAATCTTCCAGAACACACCTGGCGCAACACTTAATCTTCCTGAAGGCACCTGGTGCAATACTTAATATGCCTGAATGTACCTGGCACAACACTACATCTTCAGAAGATAGAGTCAAGAGTACCCCCTTTACCCACTTCTGACCAAGGTCACAGTATTGGCACAGTATAAAATGTCTCTTTAAGTAGTCTTCTATAATATTTCCAATTCTACTAGTATACCTAAGTGATCTAAATACAGGTATCGTCGTTCTACTAGTATGGTTCAGGTTCAGGCTCTCCTCGGCTCTGGGACTTCTGGGTGCCTGGTTGGATCAGTACGATCATGAATATTCACTGTGTAGGGATAAGCCTTATACCAGCTAGTAGCTGGTGTCGAGCTCAACAATCTCCAAAACACAGAATTGAAATCCCTCTTCCTGTTGTGGAGTAATCTGCCATCGAGTAACATTCCGCCAGCTTGACACTTGACACACACTCCACAGAAGACAGCGATTTCCTGGGTTTTGATGCCACAGGGATGTACCTTATACTAGCGTGTAGCTGGCATCGAGCCCAACAACCTCCAAAGATAAAGTCCAAATCCGTCCAGTCTTGTGGAGTAATCTGCTATCGAGTAAAATTCCACCAGCTTGACACTTAATACACCCTCCACAAATGTCTGTGATTTCTTGAGTTCTGATACCACAGGGACGTAACCTATACTGGCATGTAGCTGTTGTCAAGCCCAACAATCACCAAAAAACAGAATGGAAATCTGTGGAGCGGTTGTGGAGTAATCTGCCATAGAGTATAATGTCACTCGGTTTCTAATACTCTCCTTCACAGAAAAGAGTGATTTCCTGAGCTTTGATGCCACAGGGACATACATTATACTGGCGTGTAGCTGACGTGAAGCCCAACAACCTCCAACAAACAGAATCAAAATCCGTCCCGCGGTTGTGTAGTAATTAGCCTTCAAAATCTGTAATCGCCCACCCTGTAACTTCATGAATCATAATCAGGCAGGGATGAATCCTATATAAGTGTTTAGCTGGCATTGAGACTAGCATGATGCAGGTGTCTGATTCAGGATTTGTCTCATGATTGGGGAGGTGGCTTCTGGGTAGGCTAGGAGAGGGGATCTAATACCAGGTGTGAGGAGAGCAGAGTGCGGTTTCGCGCCGCGTCCAAGCCTAAGTGCCGAGAAACCAGAACAAAGTAGAGACTGTCATAGCCATCACTCGCTTTGCAGAGTAGAGCGAGCTGCCAGTTTCACTCTCTAAAAGATCAACTTCTGAAAATCGAGCTGGAGAGTATCTTTAGTGGTGCAGAATTAAAATTAAGAGTTCGGTAGCGGCAATCTCATATAGCACCCACACTAACCCAATCATTATTGCCAAGGATACCCCTTTTCCAGGTATGAGAGATAGGAGCAAAGTGATAGGCTAGACTGGATATTGAGTGAGTGAGTAGTAAATCTGGAGGTGTGATAGTGTTGTGGGCAGTTTCCAGAAGCACAGGAAGTAAGGTTCTTCTAGCTACGAGTGTTCAGAGGTAAGTGAGGACGGCAACCGTGTCTCCTGATGCACCTGGCGCAAGCAAGTATGAGATCTTTTCTCAGGGCGCAACCGAGTATAGCACCTCAGCTCCGGGCGCACCTAGTGTCAGTGGTGCAAACTTATCTTGCTTTATATCCTGACTCATGGTAATTTTTTGCTGATGTTGAAGCTCCAAGTCTTCTTCCGTACTTCTTCTTAATATTTCTGCATTACACCACTCTTACTTAGATTAAACCAATTGGTTTTAATTATAGTTATGAGTGTTAGGCCCACGGCTCCCAAGCCTTTGTTCCAGATAAAGGTTATAAAATATTGACACTCATACCTGCTAGGTCATATGCGACTCAGCCCTCTGGGGGCCGGAAGTTGGGACAATGTGTAACCATACAATGCTGGGTGACTTAGGTCCCTTCACCAAAATAGCCATTCAAGATCACCTATCTTGTAATACAGAATACGACACAGCTATCTGTCTGACCAGAACCTGTTCGCAGGATATACGAAAGGAAGTTCTCCTCTACCTTTTGTATGTAGAATCATGGAAATGGGACGATGGGGAAGGATGTTAAAGCACCTAAAAGAGAATTGGAAAGTAGCTAGTGAGTAACGGGACAAATCCCACATGAATGTTTGACCCTTCAGCTTAGGAAATTACCAAAGTCAGGAGATGTTGTTTATACCCACTCAGGGGGTTGGGGTACCCCCAAGGGACTGGTTGGCAGAAATAAGACCTAAAACTATAGTTGTTACCCTGGTTCCATCAATAGTAAGAGTCATATAATGCCTAAGAATAAAGAACTGGTATGCAAGTGCAGCTCAAACTTCAAAGGAACCAATTAAGAGAAAAGTGGCTATCTTCTGTCCAACAGTGACCTCACTGTGTTTTCAACAATGGTGAGTTTATGTGAAGACTATTCACTTTAGATGTATGATTGTAAGTATACTAAGAGATAAGGTCTACTCTCTTTAAGAGAAACATCCGCAAAAAACAAAAGTCGGCATCTTGCTGCATCCTGTCTATTCTGAAACCCCTGTTTGCATCCTGGATATATATAAATTATCTTCCTGTGCATCCAGGAAAATAACTGTTGGCCAGTTCACTAACGGTTGATTTCAACCTATTTGCACTTAGTAGCACTTTCTAGAATCTACTATTTTGGGTACATGCAGGGGTTCAAACTGGGAGAGTCAAATTTTGCCATCAAAAATTTCCATTATCGATTGGTTAGTCATCTGATACATTAAAGGTCTGTAATATTGCATTTAGCTATAATAAACTACTATTGATTAGATAAGCTAATCCATTTTGCTCTCTAAACTATTTATTTTTTCTCCGTATGCAAACTCATTCACAGGATGCAAACTGGTATTCAGGATACGAAGTGGGTTTCAGGATGTGTCAGGATGCATACGAAGAACAAAATGCAAACTGGTCTGTTTTGTTGACGAATATCTGTATGTGTCAACAAGTTGTGTATGGGAGTAGAGAGTGTTCTGGGTCAAGTGGGATCCCCACCTCGATAACACATGGGTTTATCAAGTGAGAGATACTCAAGTATATGGGAAAGCTATCTAGCCCGCAATCACCCTGACGTGGGATATACATATCAAGGTATCTTCATAGCTTTTAACAACCATCAACCTATGGAGAGAAGATCTTATCAATATAAAATATTGTTACTACTTTTATCACTTTTATTATAAAGTTTATTAGGTTTCCCTAAACCATTTCTCCATACCATCAAGGGACGGACCTTAGAATATTATATGAGTTAGATATTACAACAGCTCTAACAGTGTATTGATATTTCTCATTGTTACTGAGATAAGTGAACTCAAATGATACAGAGTCCACCATTGAGTTTATAAATAACCCTCTTGAGCTCTTGCTCAACCAAATCACTGAACCTCATCCTAAAATACGACTCGACAGTATCGCACAAGTCCTACTCTGGGAAGGAAGGGAAGGGCCATTTGACGAGACATGCGAGTGGTAGGTGCATCCAAGATCCATCATCCCCACTGAACACCACAAAACTTTATACATCCACCTCGGGGAAGATCCCTTCATGTGGTGGCCATCAGAAGAAAATCAATTTGAAGACCAGTGGAAAGAGACACTGGACCAAATGGAAAGAAGAATGTGTTTAGGTGTTGTAGGATAAGTGCAATCTAACCGACTCATTTTCTCTCACACTAATCTTGAAATGAGCTGTCAGGAGTCAATGGACACAAAGAACCACCCGATCTCCATGGGAGATGCTAACTAAATTAAATCAGAATCGACTGATCTACTGGCTGGCTCTCACAAAAGCCGAGTTTCTACATTTCCCAACTCACCTGGCTTTTGGACTTGGTTTGGTTAAAGAAGGCCTGATCAGTCATCCCGAAACCAATCGAAATAATTCCTGCAATGTCACAAGACTTGCAATGACTTTTGTCACTATTAGGCCACTACATCCGAAACCTTGCCGAAAGTCAAGATGCACAACTGCGTGCCCTTGGGGCCCGCCCCACCTAAGTTTTACCCATCTTAGAAGAACCAAATGAAACTAAGCAACAGCTTAATACAGGAGACATATTAGTTGGAGAATGGTTGGTTCAATTCCAAAGATTGTGCAGACATTTAAAGAGCATTCAACACATCCCCAAGAGGCATATGCAGTACATGGGGCAGGAAGACTGGCAGACCAGGAAGCAAGACAAGCAAATCACTAGCAAGTCAGCACCTAAGTCCACTAAGCGATCCATGAGGAAGGAGCTGCATTGCTCCATAGAGACCTAAGCTTTGAAGGGCAACTATCTAGAATAAAACTTGAATACAAGAAAGAGCTAGAAAACCATGATAGGCTATTGAATGAGGTTGAGAGCCAACTCAAAGAAGCTCAAGCTGTGAGAATAGCACAAAACCAAGAGATGGTCAAATTATATCAGCAAAACAAGTACCTTGTGACAGATACGTCAGCGTTGCACCCTGATGCAAGTGGAATAGCTCTTGCCTTCTCTGCATCAGGGGTGACCAGAATGTCATTGCAACACAGGCAAGGACAATATACTTCTTGGACTGCCCGGCAACATTGTCTCCTTTCTGACGCTATGTCGTGTCATACTGAAACCTTATCAAAACGGTAATTCTGGTTCTATTCACTTCCATCTCATCATGGCACCAGCTTCGCATTTCCTCTACCACACGCCCTGATGTATTTTCTCCTGTCCTTAGAATGTAAGATGTCGGCCCTGAGCCCCAGTACAGGGTAACTTGAAACTGGCTAGTAGCCTGAGTATGCAGTATCATAATAGATGTTTCTTATTCTTTATTTTCTACACAATTGCATTAATATACTTATACAGCTTTATGATATGGTAGACATGCCTGCCAAACTTGAAGGCCTTCTAGTCAATTGTGGTGAGGGTTTTCTGATTTCTTCACTACAATTTACCTGACGGTGTTTTTTGTCCCGGCAACACGACACAAGTACTAGCACATCCAGAGCCAGTCCCCTATTCACCATTTCCAGATTCCTCAATCTCTCTCAGGGAATGTTCTCAAATCAATCCAGCTATTAACCACCCACCATCACTTCCTCTTGGGGATGAGTTGCACTAACATAAGGATTGTCCATACGGCAACTAGGGTAAGCTCACTAGTATCCTCTCTCATTTGTACTGTACCAAGGTCACTTATATCCAAGAAGAATCCTGAGTTGACTGTACTCAAGATCCTAACAACCACGACCTGATGTAGAGCATTCTCACAAGTGTGGTCTATCATTTTGACAAGCACTATGAACTTTGTGTTAAGTACATTGGAAGCACATGTATAAAATACTGGAATCTAGCTCACAGACCTCCAGAGTGCACAGACCCCTGCATACAGACCTCAAAAAACACAGCCATCATACCCCTTCAGCGCAGATGTTGAGACACTACATTCGCTTTAGTACATGTCATAGTGACAACCTCTATTACCCCTCCCACATACTTTCTCCACAACAAACACTTCTCCTTTTTCCTGCACAGAGATTCCTGTTAAATAAACCACTTTAAACACATTCACCAATTTTCAGATCAAGATGCCCACATTAACCACCTTCTTGGAACAATATTTTCATTTTACCGCAATTTTTACCCCTGGAAGCAGACTTTGTCTTCACCCTTCGTGGAGTTTTGGAGCCCCTGGACGCAAATTGTAACTGGATACTTCTGGATACCTCCTGGTGATTCAGTTCAATTTTCAGCTAATTTTCTCTCATTTTACCCCATCTGTTGTTGATTGTTTCAACTTTTCACCTACTTGTTGTTATTTTGTCAAGTTGTTTATTTGCCTTCTTGTTGTTTCTGATTGCTCTGTCAACTCTTATCATTTTCCTTATCTCTTAACACAGTACCCCACCCTTCTACTATGCCCCACTACCTCTCATGCCTGCCCATACATACCACCCTGTAGAGGCTACCACAAAGGTTCCCCTAAATGATGAGAGCCCTTTGTTTTCCTCCTCCCCACATGATCCTAGTACCCTTCCTACTAGACTGCCTCCTGTCCCTGACCTTGCTATACCCAAGAGGAGAAGTATAGTTAGAAGAAGTGTTACCCCACTACCTTCATCTATATTATCCCCTTTACAGCAAATTTACTCTTCCACTCCCCCTCCTCCCACCTCTGCCCAAAGACAAAAATTAGTCTTCTTTGAAGAATTTCTCAATGAACATGTTGACCAGATTCAGGATGTTCAGAACTCTTTTACTCAAACTCAAAAGAAGTTTTTCAACCAACTTGTTCGTAATATAAGCAGCTATCCTGACAACTACATACCAGATGCTGCACCCATGGTTCCAACTGTATCCCCTCCTATCCCTCAGGCTATTGAGTTCAGACTTACCAAGCAGGAAGAGACATTAAACCAGATACTCACCAGACGTGACTAACTTACTACTCTAGCCTCTGACTTCCCACTCCCTCAAACTTTGATGAAGACCTGGGCTAATATTGTTGACCAGGCTCCAATTACTTCTACAATGTCTACAAGCACAAAAGCCTCAAAAAAGCACCCAAAGCCAACCCCAGAGCCTGTGAGAACAATTATTCTATAGCCTACCACCCCTTTTGCCAAATTCAACCCAGGGCAGATCATACAGTCTATCAACAGTGCCTTGATCAATGCCACACTTGATATTTCTATTGTTCTAGTTAGACTTTCAGTCAACAACAACATAGTTATTGAGGTGAAGCATGGTCACACTGCAGCAAAACTTAAAGAGAAGAATGCCATCTGGGGACATCTTGAGCCAGGACTTGAAGAGAATGTTGGTAGAGAAAAGTTGTCTAAACTTGTGGCACAATCTTTTGCAACTGACTTGATTGTGGCAGAAAGTGAAGAGAAGTGGATGGAAGCCTTCAAGGAAGACATTGAGGCTTACACCTATGACATAGAGCTAGCTGCCCCACCTATATAGCTAACAAAGCCAGAATCAAGAATAGGAAAGTGGCACTCCTCTGTTATTCTCTCCTTTAAAACTCCAAGATCATTGAAACATGCACTGAGAAGTAGACTTGTGATTGCAGGATCACCTGTCAGAACTTTAGAGTATGTGGACATCAGACCTACCACCCAGTGCAGAAACTGTCAAATGCATGGCCATCACCAGAGATCCTGCAGGCACCCAACCAGATGCCAATTTGTGGTGGCACATATGCTACCAATATCCACCAATGTACAACTTGTCAGTCAACCAATGAATGATCCCATACCCAGTTCAAGTGTGCTAACTGTGAGGGCTCTCACAAAGCCACTGACTTTAGGTGTGAAGTTTAGAGGAAGGTAGTCGAATTACCAGAACTCCCTACTACTGACAATGCTTCCCATTGTTTATGAATGGGAAACCAATAATGATTGTTCAGCACCACGGTGCAATAACTTATGATGTTTGACCAAACTCTGTCACTACACTAATGGTTTAGCAGATATTGTCTTTGTTCAAGAGCCATGGTTGGCTCCTGATGGTCCTGCTTACTCTCAACCCTCCTTTGATTCTATTCTACCTTATACTGCTAATAATAAGAGATATAGGACTGCTGCCTATATCAGTAAATCAGGACTTGATATTCTTGGCACTTACAGACCCCACCTCTTACCTCACCTTGATGGTGATGTGCTTCCACTTCAGATTCTTGCTGGAAGAGAGAAGCTCACCCCTTGGAATATTTCCAATGAAAGGAAAAAGCTGACGCAAGACTCTAGACCTCTCTCCACTATGGACAGAACTCTGCACCAGCTGGATATTACCTCACATTCAACCCTGTGTGGTGACTTCAATGCCCATCACTCATTATGGAATTCAGCTCTACAACAACAAATCAGAGGTGATGCTCTAATGGAGTGGTTTAGAGCTAACAACTGTGATCTTGTCAACCATCCTGATATTCATACATACAATTATAGACAAGGATCTGCCACTTCAATCCTTGAACTAATACTTGCAACAAATCATATTTTTGACAGAGTGGTGGACTGGGCTGTTGATGAAGATGCTCATACTGGCAGTGATCATGAAGTGGTAAGATTCACCTTGGTCCTTGATGCTGACAACGTAGTTCACAGTCAAATGAGCAACAAATACAACTGGCAGAAAACAGATTGAAACTCATTCCTCCCCACACTTCAAAGACTAATAGCTAAGTCCTCCTACTCCTTCTACACTTACTTGGCTTGTGGTACTACTAACTCATTGGACCAGGCTGCTCTTATTCTTAGAGATTCTATCTTGCACTCAGTTAGCCTGTATGTACCTCTCAGCAAACCATGCTCAAGATCTAAGGGGTTGTCGAGTAAAGAACTCACACTATTGAGACAGGAGATGGCCAGAAAACACAGGAAATGGAAATCCATCAGAGGATGTTCTGATCATGCTGACTACAAGAGATGCAGAAACAGATATTTCAAAGCAATCATAGCCAGCAAAGGTAACACTTGGCAGAATTTGCTCAATACAACCAGATGTCAAGATATCTTCTCTGCAGTTAAGTATATAAGACCAACTCAGTGCTTGAAAACTCCTACTCTATCCCTTGGTGAACAGTGTGCTACTGACTTTGATAGCAAGTGCAAGATGTTTACCAACAGCCTGTTTCCTGATGCACCAACCTGTCACTCCAACTACAATATCGAATATATAGATAGAGATAACTGCTTATCATGGCCTGATTTTACTGACTCTGAGGTGAAAGATGCAATCTTCAACTCCTCCGCAGACTAAGCTCCAGGAACTGATGGGATCAATTTCCTCTGCCTTAGCCAAGAGTATCAGGCAATTCCCATTCCTCTCACAGATTTGTTCAAGTCACTGCTAAGAATAGGGGACCTTGCTCACTATTGGAGAGAAGCTACTTGAGCGATAATCAGGAAGCCTAATAAACCTGACTACTCAGTTCCCAAAGCTTATATAGACCAGGTTCATTGCTAAATTGATTAGAAAAGATATCAGAAAAGATTATGGCAAAGAGACTTGCATACATGGCAGAGACCCATGGACTTTTACACAATGACAAGATGGGTGGCAGGTAAGAGAGGAGTGCTTTGGATGCTGTTATGGCACTGGAACATGATGTGCAGCAAGCCCGATGTAATGGTAAGGTACTCTCTGCCCTCTTTGTGGATGTTAAAGGTGCTTCTGACCATGTATCCGGAGTACAACTACTCTTGATACATCAATCTTTAGGTTTTCCACCAGCAGTACTCTCTTGGACAGACACCTTCCTCTCAGACAAACAACTTGGTCTTGCATTTGATTGCCAAGGACAAAATCTCAAACAAGTCAATACAGGAATTCCATAAGGCTCTCCAATCTCACCAATGCTCTTTCTTTTCTATCTTAGAAATATATTCAATAATCTTAGGCCAAGTTTTCTTTCTTCCCAGCTAAGATCCCCTTACTTTATTGATGATGTTGCATTGATTGTTACAGGACCTTCTGAAGAGGCCAACTCCAAGGCATTAGAGAGAGCACCCAGGAAGGCCTGGAGCTGGGCAGCTGACAATGTCATAGTATTTGATGACCCCAAGACAAAACTTATACACTTTCAAAATAAACCCTCCTCCAACACCACAAATACTCCCATCACATTACCCCATAGTTCAATTATTCACCCTGCACAGCATATCAGATGGTGAGGAGTTTGGCTTGACAGACAGCTATTGTTCAACCATCCTGTCCAATAAAAAACAGCTGAAGCAACCAGAGCACTTAACATGATTTCAGCCTTTCCAGTTCAGAATGGGGACTATCTGCTCCAGCAATGAGACAACTATACTACACTTGCATTACCCCAATAGCTGACTATGGTGCAGAAATATGGTGGAAAGGAAAAATTGGATTAGCTAACAAGTTGGAGAAGTTACAGGCTCAAGCTAACAGGAGAATTCTAGGAGCTTTCAGAAAATTACCAAGAGCTGCACTTGAGATCAAGGCTTCAACCCGACCTGCTCCCTTGAGACTTGACAGATTGTTCAAAAGATATGCTTACAGAGTTTTACCGATAACTTCAGATCACCCTGTCAGACAACGAGCACCATACTCTTATCCTTCCACATTTCAGTCCACCACCCTCTCGCCTGAACCATCTTCCTTCTCTTCAGATTCTGAAACTTACTACACAATTCCACCTGGAAGAGCCACATGTTAAAGATTTGATCCACAACAAGACCCATTTGGGAAGATGATTGTTGACTAGAGACATTCATCTTCCCCACAAGCTAAGTTTCCCACCCAACTGATCAGAGTATTGAACACATTGAATAACTATCTACCAGCAGGACATGAAGATCAGAAATGCAGCCCACAACTGCAACCACCATGGCACACCACCCTTCCTGATCAATACTCAATACTACATATCTCCATCAGTACTGAAGACAAAGCCACAACAGCCAGACTAAACAACTCTTTACCCATATCAACAATTCAGACAATCTTATCCTGGATACTGATGGAAGTGAATTACCCACGGGAGGAGTTGGAGCTGAAGTGGTCATGATGCATGAGAGTCAGGTGGTGGGTAGATGGTGTGTTGGACTTAGGAGGGGAATGAAGATTTATGATGGGGAGTTGGCAGGTATTGCCAGAGCACTCACAGAAGCCAGCAGGACCAGTGTTTGATTCAAGCACATCGGGATCTTCACAGCCAACCAAGAAGCAATTATGAACTCCTGCATGGTCTCCCCACATCCAGGACAACAGCTTTCACTACAGATTCAAGCGCTTTGTAAGGACCTACTGGACTCTGACTTGGACTTACAACTTCATTTGCACTGGGTACCTGGACACACTAGCATACAGGACAATCATGAAGCTGACACCCTTGCAAAACAAGTAGCTGAGTATCCCCCACTCATACAGGACAGTTACCTCTTACTGACTAAACTAAAGACACAGATCACACGGTCTGCCCTTACAGCCTGGTACCATTCCTGGACCAAGCTACCTGATGCTAGAAAGGGTAGACACTTTAGGTCAATTCACTTCCACCTACCATCTCTCAGTCCCCCACCACACTTTACACTCCTCCCCAAAAATCAACTTGCAACAGTCACCCAACTCAGTCATGGTCATGGTTATTTCAAATCCTATCTCTCCAGAGTGGATGAGAATATCAACAACATATGTACCTGTAACATGCAACAACCAACACCACAAAGACCAGAACACATCCTTCTCTACCGCAGCAACTATCAACAATACAAACATCTACTCAGACTGGTTGCCCAACATTTTCACCTTCTAGATGTGCTTGGATCCAAGGCTGGCCAGCAAGCTGTAGGGACATTTGTGGGACAAAGTGATGCTGGGACAAGAAAGGACAACTTAGGAGAAGGTAGCAGGGCTGAGTGCTCTTGCAATGGCAGGAGAGGGGCGGATGACAATGGAGGGGAAGAGGAGGGTGATAGGGGAAGGGAGGGATGAGAGGAGAGTGAGGTAGAGAGATAGAGAGAGTGGAGGAAAGCAGAAGGAGGACAGGGAGAGTAGAATGGAATTGGGAGGAGGTCTAAAGGAAAGAGGACATCAGGATTTATGAGAGTGAATCAGGGACAAGTAGTGGGAGGCACTACAATCATGTACTTTCTCAACTTCATAGCCATTGGCTTTATAAGCTTAATGATTTATAATAATAATACTAATAATAATGTGTCACATTTCCACTCACATTTAGGAATTCCCCTCAAGGGACCACTCACAATAATATTATATACCTCGCGGCTCTCCGTCCGACTGCATGCTCTTCGCATGATATATGAGAAGAGAACCTAGCAACAATTATGCAAGTTGTTCAGACCGAATCTGTCGATATCGCATCAAGTTATCAGCCTTCCAATTTAGGTGATCTTAGGGAAACAAAGTCTGGATGCCTAAGTGAAATCCTTCTATGAGGGATTGAGATTCCAGTACATAGAGTGGTAGCCCACAGTCCCACCAACCACCAGTCAGTATGGGCGAGGCATTGCGTGCAATTAGCTATTGCTAGCAAAGTCATCACAAAACGTAATGCATATGCAGACTAAGTACTTGTATACATCAATTGGTCTGACGATCAAGGAATTAGCTACTTCTTACATTGTTCATGGAAGGATGTACAATACTCGGACCTGTTAGTCTGCACAAACTCCTTACACTTATTGTTGATGGGAATGAAACACCCACATGATTAGCAGAATAATTGTTTTTCTTCATAATGCTAAACAGGTGATTGAAGCGTTATCAGGGTCAGCAAGTCCTCACCCTTTTTAGTTAGTAGTTAGTACTCAGCCCAAGAACACTCAGACGCGGAATATCAATATCAAAGTGCCTCACTTGCTTTTAACACCAGAGACGAGATCTTATCAATAAAAAATGTTATCTTGCTATAAATCTTCTTCTTCCTCGATTATCTTTTTATCTCAAACATTGCTTCTCAAGAGAGACAGTTATTCATGAACCTTGTTAAAGAACTCTCTGTTTACATATACCCAGGCTTAGTTTGATACAACAGCACGATATCAACTACTCCTAACACTTTATTGATAGCTCTTCTTGTTACTCAGGATCACCCCAAATACATTTGCACGAGCAAAATGAATTTCATCACCTCCCACACCAAAATGTTTTATTCCGCAACACCCCTTATTACAAGCAGTTGATAAACCATGGATACCTCACAAGGAGACCCCACGAGTTCAATGGAACACATAACGGAGGTATTGGGTGCCTCTATCCACTCTAGTACCATGCCCCAATACATTTACAAATTGCTCAAAGACAAACTGGATCTCCCTATCCTGCATTAACAGGAATCGGTGGCAAGATAGTAGCCTTTGGGTTGGGAAGAAAGCAGTGTTTTCAAGACCGCAAAATGCAACCACGTTCCTGCGTAGCTTGATGAAACGAGGTGCAAAAGCTGCCTGCTGCCTAGATGTACGAATCACCACCATTCAGGTAAAGATTGGTGACCATACTGATACTGCACAAGAACTGGTATCAGAAATGGACGATACCAGAAAGTAGGTAGCAGAAGGAAGGCTACTAGATGCTGACAAACCTGCGGCATATGAGGGCCTCATGGTACTAGTTGAAAATGCTACCTATATATGACAAAAAGAAGTAGCCACGTTAGCCACAAGCTCCCTCTCCGCTATTTTCCCCCTCCTACCTTTACGACTTCATCTCAACACCATTGGCTTCTGGTACAAACTACATTTCCCACACAACTCTCGCCTGAGCTCAGGCTTCGTCAAGGCTTCATGGCCTCCCACACCGCCTCCGCCCACTCATCCCAGCACTCTTCGAGGGCTCCCACGCCGCTCCCCTCCCACAGCCTTCACAGCATCGCAGCGTTCCTTAAACAGACAAAGGACCTCATTGGACAGGCCGCGGGTCCCATCCCTTCTCTTACCGATGCTAAACTCGCCTCTCTTACTCCCGGAGAAGCTGTTCTCATCTCCCTCCTCTCCTCGGCCACCCAGGGCCTAGTCTCGCTCACAGGACATTTCAACACCCATGAAAAATCCATCGCACCCCTCCTCAATATCCCAGACACCATGGAGGAGCTCTCGGATAGCCTTTCCCTTGTTGACGGCAGATTGGGCGAAATGCAGAAAGCCTCAGACGCCACTAACTCCACCGTTGCCGCTCTCGGAAGAGACACCCAGAGCTCGCTCAGAGACATCGCTGCCAGGGTCTCGGCTCAGCCTACCCCACGCTCCGTCCCCCCTGTGGCCCC
>QOVD01001167.1:0-16188 GCA_003521225.1 Tuber microsphaerosporum
CTAGGCCATCAGAAGAGGGGAGAGGGAGGAGGTTAGTTGACGATGATTTCTCATGGTGTTGAGATTTCAATCGCCGGAGGTGTAGAGGAGATGGTTCGTGACTAACTACTTGTCGGTCACGGTCCTTTTATATAGGCGTTCCCCCCCACAACCCTAACCCTGGTGACTCATACCCTTGAGTCACACGACCTCATGACTCGTAGCGAGTCATGTGCAAAATCCATCAGCCGACTTCTACTAAGTCAACTGCGCAACATACCTAAACCAATCATAATCCAAGTAACAAGTCATGTGCGCAACTTGCCTCACATGAGTGAAACCCATGACTCGTAATATAAGTCATGTGCAAAAATCATAAATCATATGACTACAATCGTAGTCATGTGAAAAACATCAATCAATAACATTATAACCATGACATCGCAAGTGCGAGTCATGTGAAACAAATCACAAACCTTATAACTCATAACCATGAGTTATGTGAAACCATATTCCTCGCTTAGTCAGGTTTGTGACACTAACGGCCAGAAATACTAGTTCTCTCTTGATAGATAGCCACTGTGATTAGGCAAGGGAGGAAGATCTAGCGGTAACATGGTTGTACTGTGTCTACAATGCTCAGCAAGAGCAGACAGTCATCAACATGATGGGAGCGATTCTGAAGCGGCTGGTAGGCAGGGAGATCCCCTCGGATATACGGAGGGCATTTCAGGAAGGGAGAAGGCCGCTACTTAAGCATCTAATCTGAATGTTGAAGATCGCGATTCCTTTGTTATTGTCAGGGGACAAAAATAACCGCGGTATCAACGGTGAAAATCTTTGGCAATGACAACAGCCTACCCCATCAACCCCACTACCATGAAAACCAAAAAAAAAATTAAAAAAATGTAAATACACAGTTGAAATTAATATTTGGTATACCATCCATCAGCCTTAATAATTGCCTCTATTCTATCCACCATTGACCCTGCCAAAGTATCAAAAACCTTTGGGTCCAGAAGTTCCCAACAATCAGTGATTGTCTCCTCTATTGCCTTCTTGACCACATTGACATCACCTCTCATAAGATAGAGCTCACGATAGTTCTTATGAAGCTTATCTTTGACCAGAAACCAAATATTTTCAATTGGATTGAGATATGGTGAATAGGCTGGAATTTCCAGAAGAGCAATTCCCTGCCTTCTGAGCCATCTCCTAAAAGGCAAGTGTGTCTTAGCATTGTCAATAATAAAAAATACCTCTTCTTCTCCAACCTTCTTCCTGATGTCCTCCCATATTCCTAGAAAGTCATAATGATCATAGACATCAATAATTGACTTTCCAGTAACTCCACCCCTAACAGAAGAAGGATCAGGAAAAACAGACCATGAGTTTGACCATAGAAAACACCAGTCATCATCTGGCTAATCCCTCTCTCTCCTCTCCTAGTAGTAGGTTTAACACAATCCTTATTCCACTTCTCATTTGGGTATCTAAATACCCATTTTCTCCTCTTTCCTCCACCCCTCTCCACAGATACCTCATCCCCCCACATTGCCTTCCTTCTCCATATCTCCCTTGTCCAATGCCTATGGGCTAATGCCCATTCCAATCTCTCTTGAGCCAGATCTTCATCCAAATGAGCTCTCTCTTGTGCCACCAATTTTTTAAGATGCTTTTGTGCAATTCTTCTCTTCACTGTCTTGGCAGAGACATTAGGTGCAACATTTTTAACAATCTCAAAATAGGTAGTGTGGCGATTTTAGAGAGCTTCCTCAACCATGGTTTCATCCTGCAACTTGGTAGTCTTAGGATGTCTTCCTCTGCCCATATTCTCCTTGCCCTCTTGAAATCCCTTTGTAATTGTGTTTCTGACAGTGGTGGGAGGAATGTTAAGGTAGTGGGAAATTTGCTCAGATCCCATTTGAGGCTCATGTAACCCAAGGATCCTCCCCCTAGTAAACTCAGAAAGGTGCTTGGAGGGAATAGGTTTTTTGGCATGACTGCAAAGAATAGGAGACATAGTTTATTGAAAAAAATAATTAGACAGGATGGTTTAGTTATGGTTGATCTAGAGGAGTTTGTTTAGGTAGTGTAGGATGTGCGGGGTGATGAGGAGGGGTGCGTTGCCATCAATCGTTGAACCGCGGTTATTTTTGTCCCCCGACAATACCTCAAGTTTTCATCTGTATTGATGCACTCGATGAATGTCTACCCGAGAGTCTTTCCGTGGTACTTCAGTCACTTCGAGATATTGTTCGGGAGTCCCCAAAGACGAGAATATTCCTTACCGGGAGGCCCCATGTGGGGGGAGATATACAAAGATATTTCCCTAAGGCCATTGCAATACCCATCAGCCCTAACACTGACGATATCCGGAATTATGTGGAAAAGAGGTTAGACAAGGATCCTGTGCCAGAGGCGCTGACCAATGATTTACGGGCGGATATTGTGAGAGTTATCCTAGAAAGGATACCTGATATGTGCGTAAGACCATTTCGCATTTCCACTCTATCAATGATGTATTCTTACCCACGATTGCGTGTAGATTCCTCCTTGTTTCGCTCAACATCGACGCTATTCTAGAAGAGGTGACAATTCGCCAGAGAAGAAAGAAACTAGCAGAGATGACATTTGGCAACGGATTAAGTGATGCCTACTCGGCAACTCTAACGCGAGTGAAAGCCCAGAAGGGATATAAATCAATACTCGGGCTGAAGGTCCTGATGTGGGTATTGTATTCGGAACGGCCATTACGAGCTCAAGAGCTGTGCCATGCTTTGGGAGTTGAGATAGGATCTACAGATCTAGATCCAGAAAACGTTCCTTTGTTACGGACACTCCTCGCATCTTGTCTGGGTCTTGTCACGGTCGAAGCGTCTTCGTCCACAGTCCGACTAGTGCACTTTACCCTTCAAGAGCATCTCTCAAGCGATCCGACCCTATTCTCTAATCCACACTCAACAATCGCAGAGGTTTGCTTGACATATCTTAATTTTAGACATGTCTCGGATATTTCGCCAACTTTTCGGAATCTTCGTTCCGCCCCTGCTGCAACTCCTTTTCTAGAATATGCTTCTGTTTACTGGGGGAAGCATGCAAGAAGGGAGATGACAGAATATACCAAAATACTTGCGTTGCGGCTTCTCGATGGATTTGATGAACGTATATCTACACAGCTACTATTATTGCAGTATAATCGAGACAGAGATAGGGGACCACGTTTTTATAGGCCAGGGGGGCGTACTGGATTTACAGGACTCCATGGAGCAGCATTTCTCGGGATTGCCGAGATAGTTTCTACTGTATCGAAGATGAGGGAGTGCGACGTTAATGCATCCGATTGCATGGGGATGACGGCTCTCACTTGGGCAGCTAGGGGAGGGCATGAGGGGGTAGTAAATATGCCTTTGGAACAAGAAGACGTCAATCCCGATCAGGCAGACACCCGATATGGCCAGACACCACTCTCGTGGGCGGCTGAGAACGGGCGTGGGGGGGTAGTCAAGATGCTTCTAGAACGAGAGGACGTGAATCCCAACCAGGCAGACACCATATATGGCCAGACACCACTCTCGTTGGCGGCTAAGAACGGGCACGATGAGGTAGTAAAACTGCTTTTAGAACGGGAAGATGTCCGCACCGACACACTAGATAATGAGTACCAAACCCCGTTGTCGTTGGCTCTCTCCGGAGGACATGCTGGAGTTGCGAGGGTGCTGCACCAGTACAATGCCAATTCTGGCGCAGTTGGTTGCAGTAGCCAGACATCCCTCCCGCCGTGAGCTGGGCATGAGGCCTAGCGCCTGGTAAAGATCCAATTCCGCGCTAATCACCTGGGCATCGATATCCGACGCCTCAACGGCCACGGGTAGAAGCCGAGAGTATTGGGCCTCAAGAGTTCTGTTTCCAAGCCCGCAGATAGAGAATTTTCACCAACAGCACGACCCTGCCTCTCTCAACTTCCCTGCCCTCCCCCCAAACTCTGGTGCCCTCTATGGAAAACCGTCACTAATCCTAGCACCCATTCAATCCTCTCATTTGCCGTCAATTGGCATTTTTTCATCGTCTTTCTTAGTTGTATTTTCGATTTTTTCCCCTACATCTTTCTTTCTTCCACTAGATATATTCAAGTTCCGTGTATACTTGAAGAGTGGGGGGTTGGTGTAGGGAAGACCTCCGGAAATTTAAATGTAAAATATACCTGTATAAGGGCGTTTTTCTAGCGTATTATATACTACGGATTTGGGGAGTGTGATCTGTTTATTTAGTAACGCATTTAGATGCCGAGGTGCCAAGTTAGTATCATACAGGATCAGGCGAGCTTGTTTCAACACCACGTGTTTTACCCTCGCTATACTGTACCCGTGCGGCGTTTGCCAATCTTATGTTTTTCACTAGGCACTATGTATACCTCGCTTCACAAAAACATATTTACGAGGCATGAATGGGCATAGCCTAGCCCCCTACCATGGAAAATAGCAAAAATCCCTAAAGCTTTCACCATCCACAGCTTCTTTTCCAAGGCAAAGGAAGCAAAATATATCGTTTTTCCTTCATTTATGCTACTCCGCTGATCTCTAAACTCAAAGTCTAGTGTTGGATTCTATAATACCACCTCATAACAGGATTTGCGAAAAGAATCGGACTGGATGAACACGAAGCCATTGGGGCATTCAATCTGAGGAGGAATCCACAGGCAAACGGTCAGCGTAGAAGGCCTGGGAGATAGGATTGCCGAATAGGAGGCTGGCAGAGCCGCAAGCCAAATGGAACTGGACAGTTCTATAGAGGAATGAGGTGGAAGAGTTCAGGAGGTTGAATTCTGCCAGGAGTGGGGTGTTTCTTCGATTAGTTCTGCCGGGACACCACCATACCCTGCGGGCGGGGGAGCGCAGGGCGTCGTCAGAGCGCCTTACCCATAGCACAATGCCCAGGGATTCCAGCACCGGGGCAGGGGCTCGGTAATAACCGGCAGCTGTGTCGGCGGTCGACATGAAGTGTGCATGGTTACCGTTTCGGCGGGATGGAGTTTTCCACTTTTTTCGATTGCGTAAGTTTGTATTTATCGGGTCTGCGGCAGTTATATATACTATATATAGTTATTGGAAGGGTCTCTCGGACAAGGATTAGTTCAGAGTGGCGATTTGATGGTGTCGGCCATTACTTAAAGGTTTTGTAGGGGGTGGTTTGAAGTTCCTTCCATTCAATTGGGCCTCCTAGGCCATACTTTAGAGCTCTTGCCAGGGGTTTCTGTACTGGGTACAGAACTTCTCGAGTATATCTAGGGTTTAACAAAGAAAAAAAGAAAAGGGAAGATTGTCTACGGAGGTGCAGGGCCTAATTTTTGCAGGTTCCACACGGTGAGGGCACCAAACCTCGCTTGTGGAACCTACAAAACTTAAGCGGTGATGCTGTGATCGCTCTTCGCTTATCTTCGCTTGCGGCTCCCAAAATCCCTATAGATGTCGCGTGGTGGAGCACGACCCGGAGTATCTATGCATTCCTAAAAAGAACTTCTCTAGTAGACGACTTCAGAAGCTAATCGGACACCCCTCCACTTGGACAGATGCTAATTAGTATGTTTTGCACGAGGGAATAGCTACTGATCTCTTTAGTTAAAACACTTTATCCACTCGTAGTATTTGCAGGAAAATTTCCTATTAAAGTTTAGTCGGTTAATATCCCAAGGCCCTTAGCATAGTACTGATATTTCTCCATGATTTTTATGTGAATACTCCGGTTAACCTAACCTCAAGGAAAAAAAAGAAGGGTTGAGAGCACGGAAGAACTCATGAAAGGATGGCAACTCCAGCAAAATATCGGCTAGGCGAGGTATTCTCGGCAAGATATTAGTATCAGACTAAGATCCAAGATCACGCTGGCACAAGAGAGCACAGCACAGCACCGGGTTTGACAGTACTTTGTGAGTTGGAGTCAGGTCGCCGCAGTCCATCAAAAACCTCAAAATATAAGTCTCTCCTTGACATGACGGTGGTTGGACGGTATATGAGTAGTTGCCACAGAAGGAGCCACATCACCCCGCCTTTCTTCAGCTTTGCGCACGGAAAAGTTTTGTAAACTCACCCATTAACCTTCCATATTTCTCTACCATTTCTACCAATATTTTTGACAGAGCGGCATGGCCCAGACTACACTTACACAATCAATCAACTTCAGCGGCAACAATTCCAATCGCAACAAGACCATAGGAAGCTACAATATTTATAATTCCAACGAAGATGCACAGATCATGCATTGGCTGTCTCCGCTGGAGCCGGATGGCAAACAGAGAGGTTTGCGCACCGACCGGTTTGACCGTGTAGGGGATTGGTTCTCATAAACGAGCGAGTTTCGGGAGTGGAGTGTGGTGAGGGTGGAGCCGATAAGGCTGTCATGTTTTGCTCCGGGAATCCGGGAGTGGGTAAGACACATCTGTGGTAAGTGGCGGGATTCTTTGAGAGAAGCGGATACAACTGACTTCCAGAAATACTAGTTCGTTGGTGATCGACCGGTGCGTTCAGGCGGGGGAGGAAAATAGTCGTTCCAGGCTTGTACAGTACTGCGAATTCTTTTCTCAGCAAAGAGCAGACAATCATCAACGTCATGGGTGCTATTCTGAAGCAGCTGGTAGGCAGACGTAAGGCGTTTCAAGAGGGGGAACCAGAGTTTGGTGGTAGAGGGCTACGACTTGCGGATCTGATGAAAATGTTGAGGACTGCTATTGCTTCGCTACCCCGGGTTTTCATTTGTATTAATGCTCTAGACGAATTTTTACCGAAGCGCTCGCCGGAACTTCTCGAGTCTCTTCAAGATATCGTTCGGGAGTCCCGTACTACCAGAATATTCCTCACCGGGAGGCCCCATATCAGGGAAGATATTCAAAGGTATGTCACCAAGGTGGTTGTGATACCCATCAGCCCTAACACCGGCGATTCCACGCTAATCACCTGGCTACCGACATCGGGGACCTCAACGGCCAACCCAAGCTCCTATTGCCAGACCCCGGTGGGAAACCTGGGGTGTTGGGCCTCGGGGAGTCTCTTTCCAAGCCTGTGGATAGAGGCCTCTCTTCAACTGCACGTCCTTGGCGCCCTCAACTTCCTCGGCCTCCGAAGCCCTGGCCTCCTCCACGGAATACCAACACCTATCCTAACACTCGATCAACCCTCTCATTTGCCGTCAATTCCCCTTTTTTTATCGTCTTTCTTATTTGTCGTTGCGCTTTTCTCCTGTACATATTTCCTTCTTCCATTGGATTTATTCTCGTTCTATAAATACCCGCAGAGTGAGGGATTCAAGGCTTCCTTCGATTTAGATGCAAAGATACCAGGATAAGGGCGTTTTTCTAGTGTATTATACTACGGATTTGCGAGGTGTGATCGGTTCTTCTGATAACGCAATTTGATGCCGAAATGTCAAGTTAGTATAGAATCAGGCAGAACTTATTTCAACATCATGTGTTTATCATCGTTGTACCTGTCTGGCAGCTGCCAGTCTTATATCTTTCACTGGGCACTATCTTTACCCGGCTTCGTAAGAAAAAGAAGATATTTACAAGGCATTATAATGAAAAGGGAGAGCATGGCCCACCAGAAAGAAAATAGAAAAAAATGTCTAGAGGTTTCAGGACCCACAGCTGCTTTTCGAAGGCAAAGGCCGCAAAATATAGCTTTGTTCCTTCATTTCCGCTACCCCACTGATCGCCAACCTTGAGGGCTACGGTACAGCACAGTTGGATTCTATAATACCACCTCATAGCCATGATTGATAAGCCCCATAGCCCCATGGCCCCATTGATGTTGTAATAAACAACTCGTGAATCGTTTCGAGGGTTATAAGAACTCTCTAACGTTGAGGTCAAAAAGGTCTCGCTGATCACTTCTGCCTGCGCACTCATACGCTATCACCTGTTAATTGGCGAGCAGCACATGTTCCCACTCGACTCTCGACCAGTGCATTATTCCTGACTTAAAGCCCTAGCACCGCGTCAAGGTGATATTCCTAGCTGGTGTACGTAAATAGCACCCATACCGGTATCAGTAAGCCAACAATTTGGCAGCCCAAAAGGTAAAGTTAAAGGAGGGGAGAGGAGAGGGAGAGGAGACAAAAAACATCTGATAACCAAGCATAGAAAATAACACAGAGTAAACCAACTACTTCCCAAATCATGGAAGACAACACATCCTGACTTTCGGGATACTGCCAGGAATAGAGTGAACAACAGGGGAGAAGGAGATGGCAATGCGGAGAGGGGAAGCGAAGCAGGGTAGGAAGCAGGGAGAATATGCGCAACTTGTAGCTTCTCACGAGAGGAAGCGGGAGGGGTATCAACAAGGTACAAATTCTCCCTTAGCTTAATCAATGAAGCGATTCGTTAAGCTATACGGCCCTAGTTACTCTATATCCCTTCAACCGTTTTCAAGCACTCGGGCTAAGTGCGGGTAGAGCTGGTAGTGGAAGCGATCGGTGGTGAAGTAACCAAAGAGAGCAAAGTTGGGAATAATTGCGACGAAATGATGTAAGTATCATATGATGAACACGAAGGACGGTACTGGTATCCCCTTCACTGCGGAGATAGCCTATTTGGGAAATCATGATATAAAAAACCTTGTGCTTCAGAAGTGATGTAGTGCTCAGAATAGTGCTAAATAAGTACTGCTCAGCATGGCCATGATCGAGACCAGATTGTCTGTGTAGATTTGCTCCCGACTATGGCACAAGTACGAGTACTTCGCCTGATTTTGATTTGTCTTGGTGCGCTGTCCATCGTTACCTTTCTTGCTATATCTATCCTATTAGTGCAACGCTAAAAGTGTGTGAAAACCGGGACGATCGAAGGGATAAGAATTGATAGGTTGCTTAAACTACGGGAATCAGCATCACCTCACCATGGCTCGCTGCCCTTAAGCCAAATAAATTCCTTGAATAACTTCAATACTACCGTCCAACCTTCCTCCGGGCCCTTGAGCCTGCAACATGCATCGAAACCTGGCTGTATGGGAGATAATTCCAGTACGAGGGAGATGATTGGGAAGGCGATGGGGAGGATCATGAAGAAAATTTAACCTCATATCTTACAGCAACTCGGCAGAAGTCTTTGTGGAACATAGCTCGTATTAGTCATGGGCATTCACTCAAGAGAAATGATTGGATAATGATCGTGCCACAACAAGCCACATCGCCTCGCCTTTATTCAGCTTTGCGCAAAGAAAGGTTTTATAAACTCACCCATTAACACTACACTTCTCTACTATTTCTATACAGAACCGACATTTTTGGTAGAGCATCATGGCTCAGACAATAAACACAAACTCAGTCACATATGGCGACTACAATACCAACTGCCCTAGCATAAATAATAGTTACAACACCAACACCAACATCTATCAATCCGACGAAGATGCGCAGATCATGCGTTGGCTCTCTCCATTGGAGCCGGGTATCAGACACCAAGGTGTGCGCAACAACCGGTTTGACGGTGTAGGGGATTGGTTCCTGGAGACGAGCGAGTTTCGGGAGTGGAAGGGTAGTGAGGCTGGAGCCGATAAGGCTGTCTTGTTTTGCTCCGGGAATCCGGGAGTGGGCAAGACATATCTAAGGTAAGAGGCTGGATTTCTTTGAAAGAAGTACCACTGATGGCCGGAAATACTAGTTCCTTGGTGATCGATAGCCTGTACGATCAGGCGGGGGAGGAAAATATCGCCGTTGCCAGCTTGTACTGCGAATTCCTTTCCCAACAAGAGCAGACAGTCAACAATACCATAGGGGCTATTCTAAAGCAGATAGTAGGTAGAGGGGAGATCTCGAAGGGTTTACGGAAGGCCTATCAAAAAGCGAAAAAGGAATTTGGTGGTAGAGGGCCACGACTTGCGGATCTGATGAGGAGGTTGAGGACTACAATTGCTTCGCTGCCCCGGGTTTTCATCTGTGTTGATGCATTGGACGAATTTTTACCGAAGTGTCTGCCGGAGCTTCTTGAGTATCTGGGAGATATTGTCCGGGAGTCCCCTAGCACGAGAATATTCCTCACCGGGAGGCCCCATATCGGGCAAGATGTTCAGAGATATTTCGCCAGAGCGGTCATGATACCCATCAGCCCTAGCACTGACGATATCCGGAATTATTTGGAGATGAGGTTAGACAGAGATCCCGAACCAGATGCGATGAGCAATGATTTACGGGCGGATATTGTGCGGGTTATCTTGGAAAATATATCTGATATGTACGCAAGACCGTCTCGAATTTCCACTCTATCAATTATACATACTTAGCATGATTGCGTATAGATTCCTCCTTGTTTCGCTCAACATCGACGCCATTCTAGAAGAGGTGACAATTCGTCGGAGGAGGAAGAAACTTGAAGAGATGAAACTTGGCAATGGATTGAGTGATGCCTATACGGCAACTTTAGGGCGACTGAAAGCGCAGAAGGGATATAAATCAGTACTCGGGCTGAATGTCCTGATGTGGGTGTTGTATTCGGAGCGGCCATTACGAGTCCAGGAGCTCTGTCATGCTTTGGGAGTTGAGATAGGATCTGTAGATCTGGATCCTGAAAACGTTCCTGCATTACGGACACTCCTGTCATCTTGCCTGGGTCTTGTCACGGTCGAGGCGTCTTCGTCCACAGTCCGACTGGTGCACCTTACCCTTCAAGAACATCTCTTGCATGATCCGACCCTATTCCCTAGTCCACACTCAACAATTGCCGATGTTTGCTTGACATACCTCAATTTTGGATATGTCCGGGATCTTTCGCCAACTCTCGATTCGAGCCCCGCAACTCCCTTTCTAGAATATGCTTCTGTTTACTGGGGGAGATATACTAGGAGGGAGATGACAGAAAATACCAAAATGCTTGCCCTGAGGCTTCTCGATAGATTTGATGAGCATATATCTACCCAACTACTATTGTTGCACTATGATCGATATAGCGGCTGGGGCCCACACTTTCACGGAGTTGGGCGGCCTACGGGATTTACAGGACTCCACGGAGTAGCATTTCTGGGGATTGCGGAAATAGTTTCTGCTCTATTTGAGATGAAGGAATGGGACGTTAAGGCATACGACTGCATGGGGATGACGGCACTCACCTGGGCAGCTAGAAAAGGGCACGAGGAGGTTGTAAAGATGCTTTTGGAGCGAGAGGACGTCAATCCCAACCAGCCAGACACCAAATATTGCCGGACGCCACTCTCGTGGGCAGCTATGTATGGGCATGAGAAGGTAGTAAAGATACTTTTAGGGCGTGAAGACGTTAATCCCAACCAAGCCGACACCCAAGATGGCCGGACACCACTCTGGTGGGCGGCTAAGAACAGGCACGAGGGGGTAGTAAAGATGCTTTTGGAACGAGAGGACATCAATCCCAACCAACCAGACACCGGATATTGCCAGACACCACTCTCGTGGGCCGCTATGTGTGGGAATGAGAAGGTAGTAGAGATACTTTTAGGGCGTGAAGACGTTAATCCCAACCAAGCCGACACCCAAGATGGCGGGACGCCACTCTGGTGGGCGGCTAAGAACGGACATCAGGGGGTAGTTAAGATGCTTTTGGAACGAGAAGACGTCAATCCCAACCAGCCAGACACCAAATATTGCTGGACACCGCTCTCGTGGGCCGCTAGGAGAGGGAATGAGGGGGTAGTGAAGATGCTTTTGGAACGAGAGGACATCAATCCCGACCAGCCAGACACCGTATATGGCTGGACACCACTCTCGTGGGCGGCTATACAGGGGCATAAGAGGGTAATAAAGATGCTTTTGGGACAAGAGAACGTCAATCCCGACCAGACTGACACCAATGGCCGGACACCACTCTCGTGGGCGGCTGAGAACGGCCATGAGGGGGTAGTAAAGATGCTTTTAGAACGGGAGGACGTCAATCCCAACCAAGCAGACACCAAATATGGTGCAACGCCACTCTCGTGGGGCGCTACGTGTGGGCATGCGAAAGTAGTAAAAATGCTTTTAGAACGAGAGGACGTCAATCCCGATCAGGCGGACATCGGGGATGGCCGGACACCGCTCTCGTGGGCGGCTAGGCACGGGCATGAGGGGGTAGTAAAGATGCTTTTAGAACGAGAGGACATCAACCCCAACCAAGCAGACACCTACTATAGCCGGACACCACTCTCGTGGGCGGCTAAGTATGGGCATGAGGGGGTAGTAAAGATGCTTTTGGAACGGAAACATGTTCGTACCGCTACACTAGATCATAAGCACAAAACCCCGTTGTCGTTGGCCCTCTCCAAAGGACATGCTGGAGTTGCCAGGATCCTGGAACGGCACAATGCCAATTCCGATGCACTAGTACGTGCTAGGTATACAATTCCGCATTGATCACCTAGCCACCGACATCTGAGACATCAACGGTCTACCTGCACCTTTATTTCCCGACCGCATTTCGAAGCCTTGAGTATTGGGCCCCAAGAGTTCTGTTTTAAAGCCCGCAGCTAGAGACCTCTAATCAACCGCACGACCCTGTCTCTGTTAACCCCCCTCCCCACGCCCGAAACTCCGGTGCCCTCCACGGGAATCCGGCCCCCATCCTATGATAACACTCAATCAATCCTCTCATTTGTTGACAATTAGCTTTTCTTCATTCTCTTTCCTAGTTGTCTTTCCGCTTTTCTCCTTTACATATTTCCTTCCGCTAGATTTATTCAAGTTCCGTGAATACTTACAGAGGGGGGATTGGTGTAGGGAAGACCTCCGGAAATTTAAATGTAACTATACTTGTATAAGGGCTTTTTTTGGTGTATTATATACTACGGATTTGGGGAGTGCGATCTGTTTATTTGATAGCGGAATTAGATGCCAAGTTGCCAAGTTAGTATTATATCATACAGGATCAGGCGAGCTTATTTCAACAGCATGTGTTTATCCTCGCTGTACTGTACCTGTCCGGCGTTTGCCAGTCTTATGTCTTTCACTAGGCACTATGTATACCTCGCTTCACAAAAAAATATATTTACGAGGCATGAATAGGCAAAGCATTGCCTCCTACCGTGGAAAATAGCAAAAATGTCTAAAGCGTTCACGACCCGCAGCTGCATTTCCAAGTCAAAGGAAGCAAAATAGGTCTTTTTTTCCCTTCATTTATGCTGCCCCGCTGATCGCCAACCTTAAGGTATACAGTTGGATTCTATAATACCACCTGATAACAGGATCGCGAAAAGAACTGGACTGGACAAAGGCGAAGCTGTTGAGCGGGCAATGTGGGGGGGGGGAATCCGCCCGCAAACAGTTAGCGGAGACGGACGGTGAGATGGAATGGCTCCCAGTGCAGAAGATGCTGGCAGAGACGAAAGCGAACCGGACATTTCCGGGAATGAGGTGGAGGGATTGAGGAGGTTGAATTCTGGTAGGGGTGGGAGTGTTTCTTCGGTTAGTTCTGCCGGGACACCGCCTTACTCGATGGGCGGGAGAGCGCTGGGCGTCAGGCCGCCGGACCCTGTTAGCGCAATGCCCGCTCTCCCTCACTTGGCTCAGGGACTCCGGCACCGGGGCAGGGGGCTCCGTATTACTGGCCGCGGTGTCGGCAGTCGACATGAAGTGTGCATGGTTACTATACCGTTTCAGCGGGAGGAAGTTTTCCACTTTTTTTTTTGATTGCGGAAGTTTGTATTTATCGAGTCTAGGATAGTTATATATGTCTAGTTATTTGAAGAGTATCTTGGATCAGGATTAGTTAGTGATGTATAATTATCCCAGCAGTAGAACGTTGTACTGAGGAGCGCAAGAAATAGGAAGCGCAGTACAATGGAGGAGCACAGAAGGGTGGACGCGTTAAGTGATCTTTAGCTAGCGACCTCCACGGAACATACACACCTCAACTTTTCCTCCGGTCAACGCCAGCCCACGGTCATAGCACATCCATCAGTTAGGATTAGCGATTTCATAGTGTCGGCTATTACTTAACGGGTTTGTAGGCGGTGGTTTTGAGTTCCTTCCATTAAATTGAGGCTCCTGGGCCCATGCTTTAGAGCTCTCGCCAGGGTTTTCTGTGCTAGGTATGGCACAAAACTTCACGAGTAGATCCAGGCTTTAACAAAGAGGAAGAAAAGGGAAGATTGTCTACGGAGGTGCAGGACCTATGTTTTGTACTTTTAGGTTCCACAAGGGGGTGAGGGCAGCAAACCAGGCTTGTGGAACCTACAAAACTTAGGCCCTGTGCTTTCGTAAGCTGGAGCCGTGATCGCTCTTCGCTTATCCTCCATTGCGGCTCCAAAAATCCCTATAGATATCATGTGATGAAGCACGACCCGTAGTATCTATACATCTTGAGGGGAATTTCTCCAGTAGACGACTTCGGAGGCCAATCGGACACCCCCCCACTTGGACAGATGCTAATTAGTATATTTTCGCGCAAGGAAACAGCGACCGATCTCTTCAGTTAAAACACTTTATCCAGTTATTCGCAGGAAACCTTCGTGTTCAAATTTAGTCGTCCGAGTGAGTGAGATGTCCGAGTGGCTTGTGAAGTCGTCTATACCTCCTAGGTTCAAGAGGAGAGAAAGCTAAAATTTTGTGGGTATCTGATAGGAATCCTTTGTTAAAATGCTTCGATATTGCAAGTACAGTACAGATGCGGTATTGTCCTTTGACAAAATTAATTACACACAAACTATCAATGGCAACGCAACTCCTTGCATTTTCTACACCACTTAAACTTGAAGATATTTCTCTGAATCGAATATTAATTTCTACTATGTATTCAACTATAAATTTAAATTTAAATTTAAATTTTGATTTCCATCACAGTGAGGTTGGTGGGGGAGTGCTGTTCTCATTGAAGTTTTTCCTGTTGGTTGATGTGGGGTTAAATTTTGCTAGGCACGACACAAGGAGCATGGGGCGTTGAGGCGATCATGTGTTCTCACACGGGACTTCTGCCAATACAATGTTAGAAGAATTTCCTCAATGTGCAAGAAACTAGGATTATGTATAGTATTATTGATGCTACTGATTTGCGTGATTACCATAGAGCAGTTCCAGGCGAATCTCCTTGAATAGATAAAAGGAAAAGATTGAGACAGCAATTCCCTCCCGTTTTTTATCTCTACTGTCCCTGTGCCCTGTCGCTCCACTCGGGCTTCTTATATGCAAGCCTGACATATTACGGATCGCAGGCGTTTTGTGGTGTGATTGATGGCATGACCTTGGCCGATCAAGAGCAAAGGCTACATATCTGGAATTCATTATCTCTCATATAAAGAACAAACAAGAATACTTGTAATCTGGATGCCGGAGAAGGAAGTAGGAGCTGGGGGTGAAGTGGAGAAGTTAGGGGGAAGAGAAGTGAAGAAATGAAGAGAAGGAAAGTGAAAGGAGGTGTGAGGAGAATGGAAGGCAAGAGATTAGGTGGGATTAGATGGGGAGAGAAGAAGCGCAGCGAATGTTATCGTGAGGAATGTGAGGTGGAGAGAGGAAGAAGATCGAATGTAGAATTTTTTTTGGGTTTTGTATTCGGTGGTGTTGTTTTTACCTGGGTGCAACGATAGAATCAGGATCAAGGCATTCTCCGCTGACATCAAGCTCCCGTGTACTGTACGCTTTCTAATAGCAGTCAATCCCGATCTACTTTCCGACATACTCAGGAGGATCATTAAAAGCCGAAAAACATAAGCCTTGTATCTATAGGGATTGTATTGGATCGGTAGAAATAATTTTGTGACTTCTAATAACGATCCGAAAGACAACATCCCTCGATACCGGGGAAATGGGAAACGGCTATCAGCGAGTGGGACCATGTATCTTACCAAGGGGGCTACCCCGCCAATTCCGCAATTTGAGGCTAAATCCCCGACGTTATCGCTAAGAATAACAGGGGGATGCAAATATTATGGAATACCGACAGTGTTCCCTATCGGATCGCTGATGTGTTCTCTGCAACTAATACCTTGCGAGTCAGGGTGACCTCATGAGTTGTTTTGGCAGTCACAGGCAGTCACAGGAAGAATTTTCTCCCACCGTGACTGGCCTATTTTGTATATAGCTTGGTATGCAGGGATTTCTGCATAAAAGCCACATCCCCACTCCTGTAGTTAGAAAGAGCGCGCAACACTGAATCAACCAATCAGAAAGCTAGCATCTCCCTTCTATTGCAATTGGGCCCAGCCCTTCCTCTTTTCCTCTATCCCTATTCACCCAATTAAGCAAGACACCATCAGCGCAGTTCACCATTGATCTATTGTCCGG